>NIUQ01002955.1:0-19656 GCA_002796945.1 Plectus sambesii
TTTAACTGAAAATTTTCTAAAAATATCGAAATGAAAAATAAATCGAATTTTTCATTGAAAAATTTGATTTAACAACCAACTTTTGACTTAGTTAACTAATTTATTTTGTTGAACTGAGTTAAATTTGATATACTTAGTAACTAAGTTTAGCTAAGTTATAAAAACTTAGTACTAAGTAACTTACTAAGTTTATAAAAAAACTCAGTACTAACTAAATAACTTACTACGTTTTTTTTCGAGGGTTTACTTACTAAATAGCTTACTAAGTTTTCAAAAAAACTTAGTTGCAACACTGTTTGCATTTTGCGGCGTGAAGCGCCGTTTTTCGTTCTTTTTATTTGGGTTGCTTTTTAGATCCTAATTAGGTTCAAAATCGGGCTGCATACTTTTACAGAACGCTCAATTAGAAATCTAACGCTATATTTACTATGTTTTTATGTGTTCATTTTATTCCTGAACAACTCGAAATACGCAAGCAAACGCAGAGCGGACGGCTGAACCACCCTGAGTATGGCGATGTTAACTGTAAAAAGCCTGATTTTTTTGTTTGGTCCTAACACGAAATTTGCAATATCGGAAAACCTTGGCTTTCAAACATTTTATACTTTTTACTTTTCCTTTCTTAATCTTGCGAGAACGGATTGTGGAAGAGTACACAACCCTCTCCCAGTCGATGATTGAACGTGCGATTGATGATTACCAACGCCGCCTCGTGGAGTGCGTTGAGCAGGAAAGGGTGAATTGAAACTGTAGAGTTTAAAATTATTATGAAAATTTTTGCTTTATTGTTTTGTTGGTTATTTTCATAAAAAGACAATTTTTGAGTTTGTGACTCAATGAAAAGTACAGAGGGTAAATTTCAAAAATATTAAGTTATGAAAGTTTAAAAATTACGGTTCTTCCAAAATTTCAAATTTCGGGTTAGCACCAGTGTTGCAAATAGTACTATTTAATTCATTTTAGTACTAGTACTAAATTGTTATTTAGTACTTAGTACTAACTATTTTCTACTTTTTTAACTAGTACTACTTTGGAACCCGGATAAGTGCACATCGATGCGGCAAGAAAATTTTGTGCACTTATCCGGGTTGTGCAGTTATCCGGGNTTTGCTCAAATCCTTAAAATAAGCATGTTTTATTACTTATATAGCATTCCCACGTAATAAAGACACCCTTCAAAGCAAAGAAAACATTTTCCACATCAAAAAAGACATTTTTCATATAAATCTGACTAGAAAAATGTCCTTATTGACTTGGAAAGTGTCCCTGTTAGAGCGGAAATGGTATGCAAAATATTTCTTGCCATTATGTACAGCTTTATGATAAACAATGTTGAAAGGTGTTTTGATTAACAAAGGCATTGTTTTGATGTACTATACATCATATGGGCATATTTTTGAGTGACATTTAGGTGGGGTCACGCCCTTGTGCACTTATCCGGGTACGATTGCATACAAAAGTTGCACACGGGGCTTGCAAAACATGTGCACTTATCCGGGTTGTGCACTTATCCGGTGTGCAGTTATCCGGGTTAAGATCATGTACAAAACATAGTACAAAAGTTCGGGGCATGGAGACTGTGTGCACTAATCCGGGTTGTGCACTTATCCGGGTTGCACTTATCCGGGTTCCACTGTACTTCACATAAAACCCTTGTAACTCCCTTCATACTTATCCGTCTGAGCTGAACATGGTACCGACAAAAATCTTAGTTTTCTGTGAATCGAACAAGACAAGAATCAAGTAAATCGGACAACTTTAACAAACTTTATTCAAAAAACAAATAGGGGAGAAAAAATTGGAACACCCTGTATGTGAAAGGGTCGCTATAGAAGAGAGGGGACCAGACAGCGAGGGATCAGCGATTACAATATGAGGCGGCGCTCTAAGCTGACGCCATGCAATATCACCTCGGGAGATACCAACTGAGGAATGACTTGTGATTCATCAGATATCAAGAGATGAGCGGAATTTAAATAACCATTCGGAATGAGCGCGTGCTACAACAGTAATACTTTAACGCTCCTACACTCACATTATCAAATAAAAAGAATAGACAGATCCGAAAACCAGTTAAGTATATTTTCCTCTCTACTCATCAGATTTTCTGATAGATTCTTACCGATGCAATAACGTAAAGGACCGCAGTACAAGAGACAGAGCAACCATTAAGTTAACGTTAACCACTTAATAAGACTGATCACATTATAAATGCTTCAGTCCCTCGTTTAAACAAACTGAAGCTTAATTTTTGCAAATTCATGGCCATGTTCTGCAGCTTTTCTGTACCACTTGACAGCTTCTCCATCTGATCGAGGAACACCACGCCCTTCCTCATACATGAATCCAAGGTTATATTGAGCATCTGCCATTCCTTGTTCTGCAGCTTTTCTGTACCACTTGACAGCTTCTCCATCTGATCTAGGAACACCACGCCCTTTTTCATACACGATTCCTAGGTTATATTGGGCATCTGCTATTCCTTGTTCAGCAGCTTTTCTGTACCATTTGACAGCTTCTTCATTTGATTGAGGAACACCTCGCCCTTTCTCATACATAAATGCTAGGTTGTTTTGTGCATTTGCATGTCCTTGATCAGCAGCTTTTCTGTACCACTTAACAGCTTCTTTATTTGATTGGGAAAGAACTTTCCCGTTATGATACAAGGATCCAAGATTGTTTTGGGCATCTGCAAATCCTTGTTCTGCAGCTTTCCTGTACCATCTGACAGCTTCTCCATCTGACCCAGGAACACCGCACCCTTTCTCATACATGAATCCAAGGCAGGATTGGGCATTTGCAATTCCCTGTTCTGCAGCTTTTCTGTACCACTTGATAGCTTCTTCATGTGATTGAGGAACACCACGCCCTTTCTCATACATAAATCCAAGTTTGTTTTGTGCATTTGCATTCCCTTGGTCAGCAGCTTTTCTATACCACTTGGCAGCTTCTTCATGTGATTGAGGAACACCCTGCCCATTTAGATACATTAATACCAGGTTATTTTGAGCTGCTACAATTCCCTGTTCTGCAGCTTTTCTGTACCATTTGACAGCTTCTTCATTTGACTGAAGAACACCTTGTCCATTTTGATACATTAACCCAAGATAGTAATATGCCGCTGCATGTTCCTGTTGAGCTGCTTCTTCAAACCATATCCATGCTTCTTCATATAATTGGGGAACACCTTGTCCACTATAATACATAAATCCGAGCTTATTCTGGGCAGCTGCAAATCCTTGTTCTGCAGCTTTTCTGTACCATTTAACTGCTTCCTCGTTTGATTGAGGTAAACCATGTCCATTCCGATACATTAATCCAAGACTGTGTTGTGCATTCGCATACCCTTGATCAGCAGCTTTTCTGTACCATTTGACGGCTTCTTCATTTGATTGAGGAACACATCCCCCATTTTGATACATTGCTCCAAGATTATGTTGGGCACATGCATGTCCTTGATCAGCAGCTTTTCTGTACCATTTGACAGCTTCTTCATTTGACTGAAGAACACCTTGTCCATTTTGATACATTAACCCAAGACTGTTTTGTGCATTCGCATACCCTTGATCAGCAGCTTTTCTGTACCATTTGACAGCTTCCCCATCTGATCGAGGAACACCACGACCTTTTTCATACATGATGCCAAGGTTATATTGAGCATCTGCTATTCCTTGTTCTGCAGCTTTTCTGTACCATTTGACAGCTTCTTCATTTGATTGAGGAACACCTCGCCCTTTCTCATACATAAATGCTAGGTTGTTTTGTGCATTTGCATGTCCTTGATCAGCAGCTTTTCTGTACCACTTAACAGCTTCTTCATTTGATTGGGAAAGAACTTTCCCGTTATGATACAAGGATCCAAGATTGTTTTGGGCATCTGCAAATCCTTGTTCTGCAGCTTTCCTGTACCATCTGACAGCTTCTCCATCTGACCCAGGAACACCGCACCCTTTCTCATACATGAATCCAAGGCAGGATTGGGCATTTGCAATTCCCTGTTCTGCAGCTTTTCTGTACCAATTGATAGCTTCTTCATGTGATTGAGGAACACCTCGCCCTTTCTCATACATAAATGCTAAGTTGTTTTGTGCATCTGGATGTCCTTTTTCAGCAGCTTTTCTGTACCACTTAACAGCTTCTGTATTCGATTGAGGAACACCTTGCTCATATTGATACATGGACCCAAGCTTATTTTGGGCATCTGCAAATCCTTGTTCTGCAGCTTTAGTGTACCATTTAACTGCTTCTTCATATGACTGATCAACGCCTCGTCCTTTCTCATACATGAAACCAAGGCTATTTTGGGCAGGTACACCAGCTTTTTCTGCAGCTTTTCTATACCACTTGACAGCTTCTTCATCTGATTGAGAAACGCCTTGTCCGTACTGATACATGTGACCAAGATTACTTTGAGCATCTGCATTTCCTTGTTCAGCAGCTTTTTTATACCACTCGGCAGCTTCTCGATCTGATTGTGGAACACCTAGCCCAATTCGATACATAAACGCAAGGTTACTTTGAGCAATTGCAAGTCCATTAGTAGCAGCTTTTCTATACCATTTGACAGCTTCTTTATCTGATTGAGGTACACCTATTCCATGAAAATAGGAATCGGCAACGCTTTTTTGTGTAACCAGTTGATCTGTAATAGCATTTTCTGCCTTTTGTGCAAGACTGACAGCATCTTTTGCACTTGGTCGGGTGTCACAGTCAATTTTAAACAAAGAGTTAAGTAGGTTCTTGATCGCTTCGCTTGCTGCAGGCAGTAGATCGCCAGAATATTTTAAAGGGTTTTTCGCTGAAGAGGACGTTCGTTGAACTAATTTAAGGAAGCTTAATTCCCGGTATGGAGGTTCACCACTGATCATTTGGACAAGTGTGCATGCAAGAGACCTGAAAAATTCTTTTTTTATTGAGTTAAATGCAATTTAGGAGACGACGAACCAAACGTCTGCTTTTCTTCCATATGCATCTGGTTGATCCATTTTTTGTATAATTTCTGGTGCTATGAATAAATAAGTTCCTGCAAACGATGTAGGGGCGGTTGATGCATTTGTAATTGAACCACTGCTGATGGCCAAGTCTATGGCAAAGCCAAAGTCAGCCAACTTTACGTTATATTCTTCAGTAAGCAACAAATTTTCGCCTGAAAATAAAATTTTATCGCAATCCTT
This sequence comes from Plectus sambesii, assembly GCA_002796945.1. Lineage (NCBI taxonomy): Eukaryota > Metazoa > Nematoda > Chromadorea > Plectida > Plectidae > Plectus > Plectus sambesii. The sequence continues at coordinate 5,175 of NIUQ01002955.1, forward strand.
GCTATTGGTCGCGTGCTCATTGAAGTTTTATTTTCGTTGATTAGTCAAAACGACAGTAACTCACTCATTTCGACTTTCGATTGATTGATAGCCGTAATAATGTCTATGTATCGGTTTATGGGATGTTATGGCTTAAGTTGGAATTTAGACTTAAATTCTAAACTCATAAAAGTAGTTTTTGTGATTAGCTAAATATTAAAAGTTACCACATAAGTTGTTAATTAAGTTGTTCGAGCATTTCTTCTCATTATCTACCTTTTCTGCCACTCTCACCCTAGTTGTCTTTCAGCGATATGTTTAGGGCTGAAACAGCTGTGGACACCGGTCGGTACCTGGAGAATTAAAGTGTCTTGAGATTTGCGTTCTCCCCCAGACTCTTGACGCTATTTTATCCTATGTTTATTAAAAAGTCCTTGGATTAGCGCAGCGACCTCTTCTCAAAAACAGGTCATCAAGGCCCCTCTGAAAAGAGAACTATGATCCTTCTGATCAGATTAAAAAATATCTGCAACCGCTCCAGCTCAAGACACCAAGCTGGAAGCGCATTTTGGGAACGTACACACCACCCATAATCGTATACTCAAATTTGGGGTGAGCGGTTTTGGATCTGCTTCAGGATGAATCTGTATGAGGGCTATTGTATCTGAGACCTGAAACCTTATAACTGCTACTGCTTGCATCTCTTTCAGAAATTTTAGGTCAAAATACGATACTTCCGACATTTGACCACTACAATTCCATTTTATATAAGCATTCTTTCAACCGATCGTTCATTTGATATCAAAATCAATTTCACGCAAGGTTTTTTCGAATATGAAATACCCTACATTTTATATCACGATGAATGATTGCTTTTGGTTTTCTGCTATGCAAATATTCTAATCCTTCAGCTGCTTGTATAAAATACCGCATTGCTTCTATTTCCGTCAAGCATTTTTTTTCATTGATTTCATCTTTCACTGATCCTTTCATATGCTCCATGAAAATCATTACTTGTTCTTGATCCAAGTAAAATCCAAAGATTTTGATAATTCTTTCATGGTCCAGTTGATGAAGTATTTTAATTTCGCTGAGAGCATAGCACAAATGCTAAAAAATTATTAGTTAACCTTACGATTTAAACATGGTGGTCGCAATTTTGCGTTAAAATACGAATATTAAATTGGGATGGTGTTACTTTCGCACAGGTTTAAATTCTACTCTACTTGTCGTGGTCCTGAATTTGTTACTGACCTTTTTAATTATTCTCTCTTCTTCTGGTGATTTATTGAGTAGGTTGATTTTCGGTTTTTTGCCAGCTTGAAAATTCCCATCTTCAGATTTGAAAAGGAAAACATGTCCAGTTCCTCCTTCACCGAGTTCATCTACTCGTTCTGGAAGTATCTCTACTCGTATTTCCTTCAGCTGTTCAAGCTCTTCTTTGTTAATGAGAGATTCAAGGTTCACTTTTTTCTTAGGAGGCATCGTGAATTTGAATGCGCGATATAATTTTCAGTGCTAAATTACGTATATGTTGCACTGCCACACATGTGTATCGATTGCTTGCTCTCGACTATAGGTCATAAGTAAAAGCTTTAATGCTTAAAAGCTTAAAAACAGTAAGATAAAGCTTTGATAGCCAGTTGTACAGGCATTCAATTATCAACTCATGAGATAACGGACGGTCGTCTGCTGCAAAGATGCTTACGCAGATCGTACCAAACTTACTACGGGACGTTTGCGTAGTGACAGTGTGTTTGAGCAAGTTTCGCTCTGAAGGCAAACGTTTGCCGTTTTATAAATTTCGTCTTATGAAACGTTTTTTGAATGTTAAACGAAAATAGATATCGCATGGCTGCGAGTAGACAGGGAGCACTTGCAGCAAAGACGGCGTTGAGTGCGAACAAGGTATAAGCTAAAGCGAAAGCAAATGCAGTTGCAGCGCGACCGTGTCGAGTAAATTGCATAGCTCACTCATAAATTTCTTTAGTAGCGGAACTGTCCTTGAATCGCCAGCACCATCTCTTCAAACAATTAGCTTGAGTTTTTGCGCTTGATTCCTTCCTCGGCAGTATAATGATATTTTGAAAGAAATCAGGCAGGGGAACAGCGCGACAAGGGGAAGATATTATCGGAATTAATGCGAAAAAGAATCAATTCTTTTTCGTCCTTGCGATTGAGATAAAACAGGTTTAATCGAACTAATATGGAATACACTGTTACATAGTTTTTGGCTTTTGACCATTTCATTCACCTCTAAGTTATAGATCTTGAAACTTATAGTATCTGCTCTTAATTATTAAATCTTCTCTAATTCTGGCTAGATCGACGATTCATTCAAGCGTGAACTGATCAAGAAATGGGAGGGTATTCCTCTTAATACGCTTCGTATAGCGATCGATGCAATCAGTCATTAACTTGATGCCTCCATTTTTGACCGTGATCATCATTTCGAATAATCTTTTATACTTTTAATGGTATTCTAAGATCTCAGATCGTTCATTTACTTTATTTGCTTTATGCTTTTGGGACATGAAACATTAGTTTGTACATATCAACGAGTTCTCTTAGCAACCTGTACATTCATCCGTAGAGGTCTCTTGTTCGCTTCAGTTGTCGAATTTTCCTCGCTTATTATTCAGTATACTCTTATTAAATTTTGTCTGAAAACATGCAACGAACATCGAAAGGTAATGAGCATAAGTTTCATTATGGAAGCGTCACGTTGACAACGTTCAGCTTGATTGGAAAGTAAATCGGGCCGTGATAGTTCGGCTACTTCTCCACGGACACGTGAGACAGAGTGTCAGTGTAACAGACATGCCCGCTGTCAGAGTTATGCGACATACTTTATCTACCGAACGTCCAAATCAGACTCAGCTTCGCCCATCTGCAGATCAGCCTGATGGAAATGCAGAGATCCAACGCTTGAAATGGGGTGCATCGGTTTCGATGTCGAAAATATCTGTAAAAGGGATACTAATCAACGCGCTTTGGATGGCTTTTATCACCTGGCTTGCATATTTGACCTTCAGAATGTGCAAAGATCTCATTGTGGATTATATGAATGAACCAAGAGTGACCGTTGTTGAAAAATACCAAAAATATGCATCGTTATAACATTTTGAATAAGCGGAGATCGACATTTTGGAATTGTTAAAAATGATTTTAACTTTGGCAAATTAAATATTGAAGACAGATTTCTACAGTGATGAAAAAAGTCGTCCGCTAAGGTGCATTCCCAAAGAAAAGACTGACCAAAGTCTCCTTTCACAGATACTGATTTAGGCTGACTTTACAACTCTGAAGCAAGCAATCGTGGTACTTCAAGGCATATATCAGTCATTTCCTACAGCAAAAGGGAAGCCTCAATGTAGTAAAAGCATCTCATTCGCTGCGTGCACTGCGGATTGCAAAGTTCGGCGAATCGAAAGTTAATGTTCCTGTCAACCATCGAGTTGGCCAATGCTTCGTCCAAAAGCTTTGGAGCTAAAAGAATGCCGCCTCGAGAATTACATTAAATGTCCTGGATTTACTGTGAGTGATGTCATTCAATACTGTGTCAAAAAATGCTTAAAACCGTGCGAGCGCTGGAGTTTTTCGAGCCAGGAAATGGTGGAAATCGACGACCGTGCTCGAATTCAGTTGTTTGCATCGGGTATGGCTTATCCGCTCTTTGAAGAACGATACGAGTGGACTGCAGAACAGATCGCTGCAAAGATAGGCAGCATTCTTGTTTTATATATTGGTTTAGATTTTTTCCGTGTGACCAAATTCTTAATCAAGGCTGTCAGTGTGCTAATCGACGCTGTTCAGTATTTCTATAACCGTATGTGGGAAGAGAGTCAATGAAATATGGAGTAAGAAAAATTGACCTCTTACTCATCCGATTTAAAACTACTGACCATTTTGAATGATCTTTTGTACAGGGTGTCTCACATAAGTGTGCCAATTTTATTTTTGAATAACTTTTTTCATTCTGTACCAATTTGGACTATCATTATATCCTTTTGTAGAGTATTCATGGAAGTTTTTTCTGCTGCCATGTTCAACTCAAACGGAAAAGTTGGAACGGAACTACAGGGATTTTATGTGAGGTACTCTTTTTTTCGAAAAATGGTGCGCAAAGTCCGCCACGACTGTGATGCATTATAAATTGCCACCATTTCTGAACCACCCAACCGATTTTGCTGAAATTTTACAAGAATATAGCAGGTTAACTGAGCTATTTTGTGCTAAGTTTCAAGATACAGCGAAACCCGGATATAAGAGCAAGCACGGGAAATCGAAAAATTGCTCTTATATCCGGGGTGCTCTTAAATGCGGGGTCGGCCATTTTGTGCAACAATTTATGTTAGAAACTTGTCAAATACTGTACTAATGGTTAGAACATACTTTTCCTAGAACGATATCACGTTTTAAGAACAATTTAAGCGTACTAAATCACGAAAAGTAGTCAGGAATCTAAAATTACACGAGTGTACGGTGAAATTGTTCACAGTGAGAGTTAACATAAAGTTCAGCTATGGGTGAGTGTAGGCGTTCGCCTACTGAATTGAATCCGCCCGCCGATAGATATTGTCCCGCAACGATTGTTTGGGATCTGAATGATTTCCTTGTGTAATGGTGTGGTTGTTCGTTGTGTTGGAGAGGTTTTGAAGTGTGTTGTGTGTTTTGGGTATGTTGTGGTGTGTGCCTGGAGAAGGCGGTTGTCAGAATAAAGGAGAAGGACCCGACTACTAGGACACTCGACCACATGAGTGTGTACTGACAACATGTCAGTTGACCACGATTTTGTTTATTTTGGCGCCTTTTTCGATCCAAACCCGCGTATAAGAGCAAGTGACTTGAGAACTCCATTTAAGGTATTGCGTCAAGAGCATGCGAGCACAAGTTGTAAAGTTAGTGCAATAGTGGCGAAAGATCGAGAGTTCGATTCCCACATCCCCTGAGATCTTCTAGCGTAAACTCGAACATTGTCGGAATCGAACCCGCGACCTTTTGCTTACTACAGCACCGGCTCTACCGCTTGATCTGACAGATTCTTATCATTTTATGGGGTGCTTGCTCTTATATCCGGGTCTTGGCCACAAAATTAGCCAAAAAAATTGCTCTTATATCCGGGTTGCTCTTATAACCGGGTCTCTTATATCCGGGTTTCACTGTATTTGATTTACGCATTCTCTGTAACTAAGCGGTTTAATGCCGCCATTCTATTACAAATAAGCGATACAAATTGATTTGTAAATAACTTAGCACAAAATTATTTAACTGCGGTGAAATTTGGCATAGATAATCTGCAGATGTTGGGGTTTCTTTTGAAAAAAGAATTATTGAATTAGATCCTGGCTTTATCGAGATATGGGCAAGTAAACAGAAGCAGTTGTTTGGGAGTGGATTGCTTGCGACGCCTGAGGGTATGATAAGAGCCGACAATGGGATTTGATCTTTGTTCAGCGATATCTTGACAACGCTATAACATTCGCCTTTTAAATTAAACCCCAATGTCCGAAGATTATTTATGTTAAGTTTCAGCTCAGTTTGGTAATTTTGGACATAGTTATTCTAAACAAATAGCAACGCTATCTATTTCTTTTTTTAAAACTTTTGTTAAAAGTTGGCATGAAATGACGAAAATAAACGAATTTTAATGATTAAAAATGGGAAACCAAAATTAAAGAGAACTCTAGAAGTTGCGAAAAATTGCACTGGATTTGGTTATATGATACCAGAGTTATTTGTTTTCAAACTTGTGAAGAAACTCTTGGGCCGCCCTGTCTGCGTTTGCAGAATCTCGTATTTCTTTTAAACTAGCACGAAATAACGCAAAATGGACCAATTTTAAAGATTGAAAAAAGGAAATCTAAGTTAAAGAAAACTCAAAAAAGGTGTAAAAACTCGCATTAAATTTGATTATGTACTATCACAGTTATTCGTTATTAAGCTTTGTCAACGAACTTCTGCTGTAACCTGTAATTTGATACTCTGTTTTTTCGCAACACTCTTCAGCTTCTATACCAATTGCATACTTGTGCACGATTTCAGATTTCTCTCGCCATTATTCGTCGAACGATTTATAAAAACATTGAATTCCGTAGCATTCTGCCTAATTTCCTTGCATTAGGTCGGCTAATAAGTAACTGCGCCCCTTTTATTTTAATGGCCATGTTTCTGCGAAAAATGGTCGTCAGGTGGCAAATTTTTTTTTGTTGCTCATTGCCTGGGATACAAAAAATTAGCCATCGGACGACCATTTTTCCCAGAAATACGGCCATTTGAAAGTCGAAAAAAGCGCAGTTACTAATTAGCCGACATAATACAAGAAAGAAAATGTTTTGTTAAGTTGACATGCGCCACCTTCGGGCTCAATATGCGATCCTTGCACACATATTGTTTGCCAACTTTTACAATGATTTTAGGTAGCCCAGAGCTGGGACTTTAATTCTAAAATAACTTTGGCTCAGGAATGTGACAAAAGTTTAACCGAAAAAATCAAAAAGTTCGAAAATTCGACTTTTCTCTACTGCATAACTTTTGAGCTACTGCACCAATTTTAAATCTAAGCATATACTGCATCCAGATTGGTCTCATCATTTCCAATCGATTATTGTAGAGAAACATTGATTTTGACAAACTCAGAGTTTTCAGTATACAATGTTAAACTGCTTACCGTCATTCCATCGAGCGCATTTTATCGAGGTCTTTTTTATCGAGGTTTTTTTTTTATCGAGGGTCTTTTTCATCGAGGGGCATTTTTATCGAGACGGTTATTTTATCGCTTTTGTTTTCAGTTATCGAGTACTAATAATTCAAAAAAGGGTCTCAGAGCTCTGATTGCTACTTGGTGGTGTAGTTTTCGACGATTTCGAGGCCACACATATTGAATATTTAGCAGAGGAAACATGGGGGACAATACAGAAATGAATACGAATGAATGCGAAACAATGACAAGAAAGAACGGGAGGCGAAAATGTGAACACGAGCAAATGCAAACAGGCAGGATCGACAGCAAAGAATGAAAGGCGGAAAATTTGGATGCGTATGCGAATGTGGATGGGAGAGAATGTATGAATGAATCTATGAATTAGCGTGTGGTCAAGATCTTACAGTAGTACACACTTATTTGAACGGTCAGAGATCGCGCTCAAACGCGACCCGCGCTCATTTCTGCGCGCGCCAACATTATTTCGTTATTGCAGCTTAAAATAGCTTGCAACAGTACTGCTCTTTCTACTCTCATCTTGCTTCATTACGCTTTTTATACCATTTATGCTTTTATGTTGCTGTAAATGTTTACTATTCACACGCTGCTTCGCTTTTATACTGTCTTCCTTCACATATATCTACTTACTTCTGTTTGCCTTTGATAACTGTGTAGAAATATGTAAATAAAAACGATTAAATAACCGTCTCGATAAAAATGACCCTCGATAAAAAAGTCCTCGATAAAAATGGCCTCGATAAAAAAGACCTCGATAAAATGCGCTCGATAAAATGACGCCTAATCTGTTAAACTCCCCGCTATATCTGTAAGCAAAAACTTCTGTAAAAAATCTAACATTTTTTCAAAATTTTTCTCTAAAACACCCGAGCATGCCAATTTTCAGCGAAATTCGAAGACTTTTGACTAAGTATGCCTAATGAAAATAGGTGTCTAAAAATTTCCGAACTAAATCTCTCTCTCATCCTTACAAAATTAATATCTGAATTGCTATTGCACATTCGACGTCAGATGGCATGATATACTGAACGGTAAGCTGTTATGCCAACGAACGTTAACTACGTCAACATTCGTGACGGCGCTGTACACACAGGCCTCGGGATGGTGTCAGAAGATTTGCTTCAGTTAAATTTACGATAAGAACCTTGCAAGCAGCTAGCACCCTAAAGACGGAGAGAATCATAGCAAACAGTCTGAATTATCAGAGCAATACGGACCCGCCTAACTCACCAAGTTAGCTGAATACTAAGCGTATTCAGTCCACATTCCCTCTGCGCTAACTTCGTGTTGTAGCTCTTTCATAGACTATAATTTCAATTTTTTCGCGCAGTATTGATTGTGATTCGGTAACTTATTCGCATCCTGCATCGTGCGAAATTAGTTAAAGTTTATGTTTTTTATGCTAGAAGTTTTAAATTCTTGGAACATCATAAAAGTGATTGAGGAAAAAAGAATAATGGTCTTAGAATAGTTTTTTCAAAAAACACTATTCAATTAATTTTCATCCCTGTTTCCTTCTTTAATTTATTCCTGATAACGCTGCATAAGAAAATTTGCTTTGTACAAAGATGCGCTCTCATTCAGGGTTATAATTTTAATTTTTGGAAAAGAGGGTCAGGTTGTCAGACTGAGGAAGCATGGCAGCGAAGTCCGACGAAACGTTCAAGAAAGTATCCTATGCTGTGCTCGTGCTCGGCATCGTGCTCGGCGTTGCGGGCGTCGTCATGTTAATCATCGGCATCACCAAAAACAGTAGACTGAGCAAATTTCATCCATAAAATTCAGCACTATAATCTTTGGCAATGCAGACTCGTCGACTACCATAACAACACCAGTGAACGCACTGCCTACCTCCGCACCTTTGACTACTGCCACATCGTCTACCTCCACTCCTTCGACTATTACCATATCGTCTACCTCCACTCCTTCGACTACTACCATATCGTCTACCTCCACTTCTTCGACTACTGCCACATCGTTGGGCTACTCTCTTCCTCGTAAGAATTTTGTGATAAGATACAAGCGATCGCTATTGAAAGAGGGGCAAAGCCCCATTGCGATGCTTCCTACAGAGACAAAAGAACTGAACAGAGGGCAACGTTTTCGTCGGTGGTACGGCGACAGATCAAAAATCTAAAGCGTGTTGGCGCCTCTTCGCATTCACTCCATTGAATTTTGGCTCTTAGAAACGTGGAAGGAAGATGCGTACAACAGAGAAGAACAGCTCAGATTTAAGCGAAAATTAATTTTTAATTAAGAATATAAAGAAAGTGAATACTTTAACTAAACCGATGTATTAAATATGAGATTTTCTTTAATATAAACAGTCAAACCCGCATCATTGCAGCTTCTCGGGAACCAGCCAAAAGCTGCAATGATCCGGGTCATGCATATATCAGAGGTGCAATAATACGGGTTCGACTGTAAAAGGGAAATTTAACAAATAAAAAATTTAGAGCTTTAATGGGGTCGGGGATTTAAAAATCCGGGGAAGGGGAATTTCGGGGACGAGGACAAAATCTAATTTCTCCTGGGACGGGGAGGGGGAATTCTCTGTTAGAATCCTATTGCAAAACAGTTTTGCTTGGAAAACCATAACCTGTTATGACGGGAGGGTGACAATTGACTGCGCCGGGCAGTTGATTGCTATGGCATTTGACCGTCGAGCATTTGACTGTCGAGCATTTGACCGCCGGTCATTTGAGCAACCATGCGATGTGTTAATCAGTGGTGAACCTATTAGTAGAGCATACCGGAAGTCCTCTAATAGTCGCCCAAGGCGATTATTATTTCAATCGTTGATTGAATGAGGCACTCTTTGGAGAGAGAGCATTTGTTTCTTTTAATCGTCATTTTATCTTATAAAAGCGCTCATAAATACAAGGATTGTGCGTTATCAGTAGTAGAATTTGAATAGGAGTTTAGTGTTGACCTACACTGCACAAGCCTTTAATGTTTCAACTACTCTGAAGGGAGACAATTATTGGAGGGTGGGCGATTATTAAAGGATATACAGCAGTTAAATTTGCAATAGTAGCTTGCTGAAGCATTAGCCAAGCCCAATGCACACAAATACCATTGTCCATATAGTGCCACATTACTCAATTTGGTATGAATTCTGATCACCATTATTGACCGCGCCATTAATTTGTAGGGAAAACCGTCTATAAATAAGCGGCCTCGGTCAGTAAGTCACAGTCTGCGATTCCTCTCTTGTCTCAAGTTCCTCAGTAGCAATCTGCCACAAGCATTGGTATGGACAAATACTTTTTCTAATTACTATTTCAAATTAAACTATGTTCTACTAATATGTTCATAACTGATTAACACATCGCATGGTTGCTCAAATGACCGGCGGTCAAATGTCTCGACGGTTTAATATCTCGGTGGTCAAATGCCATAGCGGTCAACTGTCCGGCGCGGTCAGTAAGCTCCGTCCCGTTATGATGCCGGCGAGAATTGAGCTTTTGTGACGATAAGGAAGGCTAATTCTTACTTATTACTTACTTGCATCCTTTCATCCTTTAATCCTCATACTAAAAACTGGCAGGAAAGAGTGCGACACCGCTCTCGTTTGATGTCGACTATCTTTAACATGTTCCCATCTCTAAATAAGCGTCGAAGTAACATTCATTTTGTGTCAGACTAAATGACATTTTGGCGCATATACGAAAATTGCAAACTTTTCAGCGGACAACAACGTAACGACGATTGCTAAAGACTTTGTCTTCACATTTTTCAATGCCTACGGACCCTATGGCCCTCCTACCAGCGTTTTGCTACTGGTTCTAGTCAGCAACAACAACAATGGAACGGCGAATGTCGTTGTGACATCGCCATATCTTTCATTTAATACAATTAGAGAGACTGTAGCTCCATATAGTGTTTTAAAGGTAGAACATTATCTATCTGTAACCTGTTGTGTTCTGCACAGCTGAGAGTTAAACATAATAAATGTGCAAATCTTGAGATAATTGCTCAGGTAGAGCTAATTTTTATAAAGTTTGCAACTTTTCAAATCGTCCCGCCTCTATTATATTTGATTTGTTAATGACTACTTTGCAATCTGAAGATTATTATCGAACATCCGAGTATTCTCACAGAAGTCCCATGTGCGATTTCATGCGCAATGTCTGTTGTGCATAAACAAACGATATCTATCAAAGAATAATAAAAACAAGATGTAATAAGTGTACGATATTTTGGCAAAACCGCCCTCAGTTCAGTGAATATTTGTTAATTTTTGGCCGGTATTTACTATGTTACTGAAATAATATTATTAAATGCTTATTAATCACTAACTGGTTAGAAATAGACTAATTCTGTTGTAATCGTTTCTTCACATGCAGATTAAGCCTTATTATTAGCATATATTCTTGGCTTGAAGTAACCTTTTCAGATACCAGTCACTCCAGCATCGATCGAACTTTTCTTCAACTGCAGTTCTAATCCAGATGGACGTATTGTTGTTGAAGACAAGGGTATTCGTCTGCAATCCGACTTGCCCGTGGCCGTCTACGCTCATGCAGAGTCTTTAACAGCAGCCAGGTAAAGAAGAAATGCAATTACAATACATAACCTGCTCCGCATATTTCATGCACATCCATAGAGAATGGGATATGGTCAAATTTAGATTGAGAATTATATCAGAAATTGCGGTATGATCTCTGTTTCGTCCCTGGCAAACGGTAATGCGCGATCGTCTTTGCATTTTTACATTAAGCTGTTAACAGTTTAAAATATTGGAAGACCAAGCAATAACTTTTTCTTAATGATAATCTACGATCTGTTTCAATAACTACCTCAGCACGCAATATTAAACACAAAATCATTTGAATGGCGAATGGGGAGAGCTTTGAAATGGCCAATCACGCAGTAAGATATAAATGAAAATAAAAGACACTAGAAAAGTAAAATATGAATAAACACTAAAGAAGACTCAAATACACTAAATTTAAAACAATAATATAAGTATTAAAATCGAAGACAGTTAAATGAAGATAGAAAACTTGCGAGTCTATCGATGCAAATTTATAGCGTATCATTGAACTCAAAATGAAAACCGTCCAAAGAGACCGTAATAAGGATCAATAACAGCACGTTCAACCTGAGTTAATTAGAGATGAGAATAATTCTAATCTACGTGTTCAAATGCAGGGTATTTCAGTTTTTCTGACCTATATATTTTTTGAATTACTTTTGCTAAAGTTGTTCGATCAGCTTGACTCTTTGTTTTCTCGATTTGGAAGAAACTAAGAATATTTTTGGTACCGCGTTCAGCTCAAACGGATAAGTTTAAAGGGAGTTACAAGGGTTTTAAGTTAGATGTCCTTTCTAAGGAAAAAAAGGGCGTGCTCAATGAACTGCGGTAATTTGTTTTTCGAATAACTTGGCCCAGAACAATCTAAATGAGCTGAAACTTAGCATAAATAGTTTGCAGACATAGGGATTTTGTTGGAAAAAGAATTAGTGAATTTGGTCATGGCGTTGTCAAGATATGGCCTTGCAAACATAAGCACTCATTTTCCAGTGAGATGTGAAGGTAAGATTATGGGCGTCGCATGCAACTCGCTTGAAAACGAGTGCTCACGTTTGCTCGCCCATATCCTAACAACGCTAAGCCCGAATTCAATAATTCTTTTTTCAAACAAAACGCCAATGTCAGTAGATTATTTATGCCAAGATTCAGCAAATTTAAAATTAGTCAGGGCCAAGCTATTCAAAGAACAAAACTTTGTATTCGGTGTGAAATCAGGATTTGCGATGGTTGTATTCAGACGTTTGGTTACAGAGAATGTGCTAACCAAATAGCGTGAAACTTAGAATAGCAAGTACTCAGTTATCCTGCTACATTACTTTCATATTTTAGCAAAATCGGCAGCGTTGTTCAGGTATAGTAACAATCTAAAATATACTATTGAGTGGTGGAGCCTGCATCCATATTTTCGATATAAAAGGATACCTCGTAAAACCCTTGTAATTTCCTTCAAACTTATCCGTTTGAACTGAGCATGATAAAAAATAATTTTTAGTTTCTTGCAAATCGAACAGAAAAGGGATAAGCGAGTCAAACAGCTTTAGCAAAAGTTAATCAAAAACAAATGGGTGAGAAAAAATTAAAAAATTCTGTATTATCAGATTATTGAATCAAATCTGACTATATACTCAATACTTTGTTCTTTTTATGAAACTAAATTTTTTCGGTTTAATTACTTTCTGTTGAATACTCAGAAATTTTTATAAAACGGGCTTCTGATATTGCAATTTTTTCCTTATTCTGTAAGGTTTCATAAAGTTTGAAAATTTCATGCTGATTAATGATGTTAAGAGAGTGAAGCCTAGTGTTCGGATTAAGTAGGGAAGATCCAGTCTAATGAAATGAATATGCACAATATCTGTTATGCACTGTTCCACAAAGCATAATTTAGAATCGTCAGGGAAGGCAGTTGACACAAACATAACATTTAAATTACAGCGCTGATTCTTTTCTGGTTCTTCCCGCTGTCCATCTGGGCACACAGTATGTTGCAGTGACTTCTACGAAACCACAATTACCAAATATAATTGCCGTTGTTGCGTACCAAGACAACACTCAAGTAATTTTTGGTTATTTGACAGCTTCTGCTCATGGGTGCGCTAATCTTGGCGATTTACAAAACACCTTTATTTTAAGTATTGAAGTGAAGAGAATATGATCAACACTGGAATGCTGTATACAAACCAAACTACAGCAAATCGTACTAGTATTGAGATATTTTGCAATATTAAATCACATTTAGGAATTCGGCGTCTATATGATGTGTGGGGCGCCGCCATGGCATCGCTTCACACATCACACATGGCGAATTGACTCGTATATAGCCGTGCAACTATAAAAACATATTATAATGAGGTGTGCAGGCTAACAGAAAACAGCTCCAACGGTCACTCAACACATAATCCCCGACCGCCCCCCACCGAAAGTTGACTACCTTTTAACGTAAAACTTACCTAATGCTTTTGTATAGCGCATTTATGGCTTCACTCGAATTTTAAAGCAAATGGTAACGCTTTTCCTTTTTTCAACAAAAATTTAAATTGAAGGTTACGATTGGAAAGCAGACGGTGACAATAAATGCACTTCAAGCTGCTTATGTTGCTTCGAAGCATTTATTGAGTGGCACTGTTATTAGCGGAAACAAGCCATTTGCTGCGATTTCCGGTTGTACGAGTGGACTTGTTGTTTACGGCTACAGCTATGAAGCGGTAAGCTTGCCATTAAAGTAGTTTAAATTTTTTTCTTATGCAATGCCAAAACTAGAACGCTTTTTCAAAACACCCGAATTGTATTACTTACTTTTAATTAACACTTAAAACGTTGCCCTTCATACGATACAAAGTTTTGTTAGCCTTCAACAACTCTGTGTTGGACAATGTCGTCAGAATGCGTGCAGCAACAATTTGAATTTTAAAATGTACACAGAAGTACTGTAGTTACGATAATAGTTAGGGCTGTAACGGGGACGGGGAATCCCCCGTCCCCGGGGAATTCCCCGTCCCCGTCCCCGTCCCCGTCCCCGGAATTTCGAATTCCCCGTCCCCGTTACAGCCCTAATAATAGTATGGTTTGCGCATTAGGCTAAAAGCCAAACTGCCGAGGGCTACTCTCTAAATCGAGTTCATTGTTTTCACTCCAGAAAAATTATTCATTGTTTTAATGAACTAGTTCATTGTAATAATCATTCCAATGTTTTGCACTTCAACGTACGTTATTGATTTTTCAATGAATCTTTTCATTGTTTT
>NIUQ01002956.1:0-19529 GCA_002796945.1 Plectus sambesii
GGGGGAATCGGCGCCTCCCCCGTCGCCGCCGCCGCAGTGGCTAACGACCGCTCGTCCGTTTCCGCGTCATCCGCCGGTTCCCCCGCGATTCCAGCAGCGCCCCAAATCGACCGACGACCGTCGATTCAAGCACGCGACCGTTGCCGACGTCAAACGAAAGCAACTGGTGCGTTTGTCAATAGCATTTCATCGTTATGGATTACGGATAGATTACGAACCGCCATCGCCAAGCCTTGCAGCCCGCCTCTCAACCGGATGAAATGCAACTTGAACCGATGTGGCTTAAAATTTTGTTGCCTACTCTCATGCGCTTCATCCAGTTCAGAGTTTGACTTTGGAGGTTGCTATAGTACTTCGTAATCCGCCAGCCAACCCTATAAGTTTTGCTCTCAAAGTGTAGGGGGCGGACGACTCCTCAGACCTTCGGCCCATCCCCTCGGGCGCCGATCGGTGCGCCCCTCTGCCGCAGTTGCGACTTTATTCTACTTCGGGCGAATTTTTATTTGTGTCGTTTATATAAAAATTCGTCATTATGGATTAGGCGCGAATTTCTGGCATTTAAATCTCATGCCGATTCGTCTGCCCCTGCGCTCCTCTCTACGACTTCTTCGCTGATTGTTCTTGCATGATTGTGTCTTTTGCAGAGTATTGTTGTGCCGATTTCGCCCGCAAAGGACAGCGGATTGGGCTCGCCGGGGAATTCGGGCGACGATTACTGTCTGCTCGACGCGCGCTCAGTCGTCGACGACTATTCGCAGAAACAGTTGTCGCCGGTGGCCGTTGGCGATGACGATGATGATGACGATGACGTCATGGCTGGACTCCCGACGCCGCCACTGGCCGTGTCGCTGACGCCGCCGATGGATGTGGTGTACAAGTCAACGTGAGTGCAGTAAAAATAATAAACTATTTCCCCTCCAAATGACTTTTCATTTTGTATAAAGACCTCACAAACCGATTATGAGAGAAACTTTCGCTTTGTTCCTACCCCTACCAATACGAATGCGCACTCTACCGGTAATATCTATGACTGACGCGGGCTGTAATTTTCAGGACTTCGCTGATCTCGCAGCTGACCGTCGACGATGTTGACGTGATGGTTAACTTGCGTAAAATGATGCCGTCGAATGTGGTCGCCTCGTCGGCTTCGATACAGATGTCGACGACGACGACGACGACTTTCCGCAAACGCAAATCGCGTTTGGCCATCAAGTTTCCAGAATCGTTCGCTCTCTGATTGTGTTAGGAGTTCAGTAGAAGTCTTCTACGTCGACCATTCGTATATGGATAACTCACGTGTATCGATCGATCAGAGAGTCGCTCGTCGCTCTGCCTGCCTAACTTTTGTATAGGGCGAAATTCGCTTGTCCCCATTAGGACGAGGATGCCAAAACAATCCTCTACTCGAACCGCCAAAACTCTCTCTCTCTCTTTCCTGTGGTCAAAATTATTCTTTGAATATTGTAATTCTATATCGATCGAAATTTGAAGAATTATTGATACGGTATTGATCGATCGAAAATAATGATATATATTTTCATTATGTATTCATCGAATTGTAAGGAAAAATGGTCGCTGTGTATTGATCGTAATGAAAAGAGAAATATTCGATGTATGGATCGAATCCAGTTGGTCCCCGTGACGATCGTTAAATACGACTTTCACTGTTGTGCTATTGTTTTCGGAAGCACGCTTCGGACGGCTGTGTTGTTATTGTTCAACTTTCTCAAGTTGTTAAGCTATCGTAGCTACATATTTGAATGATGATAACCTTTCTTGATAAAGAGTTGGAGAGCACTAAGTCGCTGTGTTGCGTGCGTTGGCACCGATGAGAGAAATATTCATACCGTTTCCTTCAACAGCGAGATGAGTTTATTTAAACGGCATATCGTAGCTTGTGCACAACGCACATCTGCATTCTCTTGCGGTTGAAGTAGATTTGAATCGGAAATGGTTGTGGACTTTCTCTCACGTCGATGATGAAACGTTCGGCTTGACTTGCCGTGACATTCGGTCATATCACAAACTGCTGTTGGCTGCTCTTATAACGAACACGCTCTAAGTATTTTTGAGGTCATATTTCAGCCAGGCATTAAATGTAATACAAGTCTCAATTAAGTTGGTTTTTTATGGTAAGGCTATCTCTGCGTAATTCACTCTCATATCGTCGCTTGGGGGATGAAAAGTAATCGGCCCGACATCGTAATGAAATATAATGGAAATTATGATTCCCTGGAGCAAGCGCGCTTGGCGCTTTACCGTAAAGCTTATTGACCGCGTACACGCGCCAGTTGTTGAGGTATATGGGGCGGCGTCGGGCGGCGGAGTGCGCTGCAGTGGAGCCCGGCGCAGGGAGTGTCGACTGCCCGGTTTATGTTACGACGTGAAGCCTGCGCCGCATAGCTCTACGATGCGCAACTAAGTCGCACGCAGTCGGCACGCGTGTATTTGCGAAGACCTAGTGACGTTGCTCTGTCTCTCAATCTAGCTGACTGCGATGCGATCGGCGCGCCCTCCCTATCTTTGCTCTGTCGCTACCTGTTTTTGCAGCCAATTAGCTCTCTTTAAATATAATGATCACTTTGTAAGCTATTGAGGCGATTATTAGACGATGCCTTTTTGAGCAATAGTCAGTTTCATTGAATGGTGTGGAACGTGAGACGTTAATATGATGTTAACACTAATCAGGCTTATTTTTGATAATGCGCTTATACTCATGGAAAAATATTGTTATCCGTTCAAATAGTACTTCATTATTATCATCCAGGAGATGGGGGGATTAGTATTGCATAGCGTAGTACTTTTTCACATTGAGCGTGATGGCGCCATCCTGTGTATCTTTGCAAAACTGCATGGACATTTGGACTAATCGTTTTCAGCGCACCACAATGACTAATACATTAATATTGATTGGCTGTGAGCGATTGAGCGTTGTAAATTGCGTTTGAAGCAATTTCTCGCTTTCGGATTGGAGTTGAGTATTCAACCTTTGTTAGTTTTGCTGCTAAGTGGCTTTCACTCAATTTTGAAATACCCTCGCGCGGCTGCACTTGCAACTCCAGAGTACAATAATTGTAGCCGAGTTAGCGATTGAAACGTTTAGTAATGTAGTTAAAACTTTATCAAGTAGGCATGCTTCTCATAGGTATCAAAATATTGTCTTTTTTCTGCGTCACTGCGTTTTTCTAGAATATCGTTCTTGTTAACTCGCAATTTATCGATGGAAAGCGGTGGTGTAAATTGGCCGCTCAGGTATGTCGACAAGAGAGTGAATATTGCGAGGTATCCTCAGTTGCTATTTAAACTAGGCAATTTATGTTTCTTGCTTCCTTTGACGAGGACACAGCAATCTGCATTGTAGCCACAATCTTCGCAGTTGAAACTAGCACTAAAACTGGGCACAGAGCCAAAAGCTAACGAATATTTCAATAAAGAAATTGGGTTTTACGTGAGCGGCACTTAAAGGGTTTTGAGGAAAAATGCAAAGTAGATGGGCGTCAATGTGTTAAATGCGCTTATTTAGGATGATGCTGCAACGATATGTATGAGGTACTGTTGAAAATGTTTCAGGAGCACGCGTTCTTATCAGCGCGCGTGCTCCTTTATGGCGTATTTGACGCATTTAGCAGCAATGTTCTCTTTACTTATCGGCGAACCCCTCGCTACTTGCATTCTTTTGCGGTTTCCATGGCTTTGTTTGGATTACATCGGCGAGTGCTACAGGGTGTTAGTTAAGTTGCGCACGATTTCCACTTTGCGTATTTAATTCGTAATTCTGTTGATCAGGCTGAAAATGATTGAAGTTTAACTAATAACCTTTCACCTGTTATTCAGCTGATCATTTTTTGAAATCACAATTGGATTGATCTGATAAAAACTTTGCAATTTTGTTCGTTGAAATTTGCGGCGTTGGTAGCGAAACTTCAGTTGGTTAACATTAAGATGAATCTTTGTGGAATAAGTAACTTTTTCGAGATTTGATGCAGGCCATAGGCTAATTTTATCGTGAATTTACCGCTCGTTCTTTTCAAGTTTCGCTATTATTTGCAATTTTCATCACTGCGTTAATAATTTCCAAGAAATAAACACGCAGTTGCCCTTAAGAATTCGAGGTTTGCTCAATAGCTCAATAGTGCACAATATTATGAAAATATCTTATAAATAATCATAGATTACACGTATGATCCAGGCTTTGATTAGAAGTGCCACAGTGTGCTGAAAATGAAGCAGTTGAGTTTATTTATTCGATTCTATTCATGCTAAATTTGCACCATTAAAATCATGCATGACATTCAAATACCCTGTAGTAGAAATTTGATGGCGATGTTAGCGCAACACGATTAATAGTGGACTATTTGTAGCTTCTGTTGTGATAAATGCCTTTCATGATTTCCAGGAGCAATAATCCAATTCTAGTCTTGTAGCATATGTACGCACTTGTTAGATTAATATGAGTTTTGTTGAATATTTTTCTCTTCATCCGAGCGGACGTTAATGTCCAACGTTGAATACTTAGTTGCTAGCTAGCGAATATGGCGATTTGTGTCCACTTAAGTAAGTAATGTTCAGAACTAACACAAATTAGAATAGGAGAGGTAACAGGAGAAAGTTGTAATTCAATAAAAACTGAACGAGCTTCTCATTCAGCTTTGCCATCTCGTTTCGTGCGGCGCGGATACGTGGCGGAAGAGCGACGAGTTTTAGCAGCGTTCCATTTTTGCTGTTTTACACCACATTTTCAGCGCGCACGCTGGTCCGGCGCGTCTGTTGAAACAGCGACGAGAGGCGAGCCGTTGGCAATAACGAACGAAGATGTCGTTCCTGGAAAGTATTCAGCTCGATCCCGAGATCCTCCTCGATGCCGCAGCTCGGGTACATCGGCTCAAGATGTACCCCTTCTTCGACATCGGTCACTACGTCCTTAGCATCTTGATGGTGCGCGAAGATTTGGCGACAGGTCAGTTTTCATCAAGGCTCATGTTTATGCTTTCAAAATTAGATGCATTTTAAGCAAAATATTGCTTTTTTGAGTCGCATTCTGTCTGTACTTTTTTACATACGTATTTCACATGAAATCATTTATCAAATTGAATATTTGTTTAACTTTCCCCCCGTTCAGGCGCGACGCTGTTCTCGAGAAAACATCCTCTATCGTGCTGGATGTCATCGATGTTGATGTGTTTCGGCGGCACTTTCCTGGCCAACTTTCTCCTAGGAGAACCCATCCTCGCTCCATTCAAACGCCACGATGATGTTCTGCTCGCCTCTGTTGTTTGGTAAGATAATCTCAGAGGATTTGTCTATACGTTAAGCAGGAAATCGAACTTTTTCCTACCGCAAGAAGGTTCATTTCGAGACTCGTAATTTTTTACTCCAACGGTAATTAACAAGAATCAATCATTAATTTTATTCAGTCTCTTGATCTCGTCACGTTAACGACGATGAACTGAGGACAACAAAATGGCTATTGATTGATAAAACGATTGATTCTATTCCATTTAACTGTAATTTGGTTGACTAAAACGAATTGTTATAGATTTATATTCCTTGCATTCTACAGTACATATGTTTAACTCTAATTGCTTTTTTAGGTACTTGGTGTTCTACTCCCCATTCGATATTGTCTACAAACTAGCCAAGTTCCTCCCTATAAAAGTCGCTCTTTGCATACTCAAAGAGACGCAGCGCGCCTACAAGGTACAATAGCAATCACACTTTGATTCGACCCGTTTTGACCATTCTTTATACTGCGTTAATTTAGTTTATTAAAGTAGAAATGGCTTATATTGAAGGTTCTAGTCGTTTTGAGCGATACACGATGTCCAAATTGAACAATAGACAGAATGCAAGAACAGGGTACCTCGATCACAATGGGCCGGTTTCACATCGCGTACTTTAGCTAAAGTCGTACTTAAGGCCTATCCTTCATCATTGCGTAAAGTCCGACTTTAGTTAAAGTACGCGATATGAAACCCGCCCAATAACTGCATCATATTTTGATTGTTTAAGATGATAAATTTCAGGTACACCACGGCGTCCAACACGCGATGAAACTTTACCCGAACTCCTACCTGATTCATGTACTCGTCGGCACCGCTAAAGGTCTTTATAATTATCATTTCATGTGGAATATAGAAAATGGTAGCACGAGTACCATAATGCCAATTTCATCGAAAGGCTTACCTCATCGTGTCATTACACTTTTTTGTTTTTTCACACTTTGTCAAGTTTATAATCAGGATTTTGGATTTGAACAGAAGACAGCGCTTTATTATCGTACCTTAATTTGATCGTGATGAGGCGAAAATTCAGTTTTATGATTAACCCATCGACAAATTTTGATTATATAGTGGGCTGTACTACTTAACTAACAATTGAAAATCGAAGATTGTTCTAGCTATATATTTTATATGTATTAACATTTTAAATTTGTTAATATTTAGATTATTCGTTCAGTTACTAGCTATCCGTCGCTCCTCGTTATGACAATTGCAGCTACTTTATAGTTCAATGAACACTCCCCAGGATACGCATCAAAGTATCTTCTAGAATCCTTTGCGTGTCAGGCGACAAATTCAAAATCAAATTTGAATGATGTTAAATAGCGATTTTAATATACTTTCGTTCAGGCGCCGGATCGGGCATCATCAGAACTTTGGAGCAGCTGATTCGCGGCGTGTGGGTGCCGGCGCAGAATGAGGTCCTTCGGCCCACTTTGTAAGTTCACCATTTCTTTTTCCTTTTTCGCAGGTGGCAAGTAAGCTTTTTCGTTTTATGCAAACATTTGACCGACAATATTCTGTCTCACTGACTTTTCCTTATTGAAAATTACTTTCGCTATGACTTTCACGAATGAAGATGAATAGATTATACGATGCATTTTATACAATTTGCAAGACGCTTTCATTAATTTTGTTTCGTATATTTCATTTCAAGTGCACGGTATGCTTTTATCATGCATCTCTTGGACGAATGTTTAGTACAATATGCGAATTAGCCGCTTTCCAAATTTGATAATATGCTTAACTAGTGGTATCATGCTGCTTATAATAACCTCACTGCTCGAAAGCTGCAATCTTTCACTCATTTAAGATGAAGAATTAGCTACGTTTTTTATAATTCATACTAGCAAATAGTTGATACATTTAATAGTATTCTTATGCGTAGAAATTCTTAAAACTGCGCTGCAATAGCAGTTGAATTGATTGTAAATAAATTCCTTGAGCATTGTGCGCATTTTTAGCGCGACGAAGGCGTGCGTGGCGGCGTCGATCTTGTTCGTGTTGGAGAAGGAGACGACGTACATCTCTGCACCGCACGACTTGGTATATTTGGGCGTCGTGGCATTCTTCGTCTACTTCAAGCTCAGCGGCATTTTGCTCCACATCCATGACCCGTTCGCGCCCTTCGAGAACCTCTTCTGCGCCGTCTTTATGGGCGGCATCTGGGATGCCATGTCGTATGTCGCTTTATCTCCTCTTGTTTGAGGCCGTTTAACTGTTCATATATTAATCGCGTTATGGCACGTTGCCAGAACGTTAAACGCGTCGTATGTATACAAAAAGTCGATAACGGCATCTTGACTGCGCGCTGTGGGCGCAGGAAGTTTCACTGCGGCACTTTGAACGGGTATTACGTAACATGACATCATCTTTTTACTTACACGCTTCTAAATGCCGTATATATCGATTATTACATGTATTTAAAATACGCTTTAACCATTCTCTACACCGTAGTAGGATAGTGAATGCGATTGATCGGTTTCAGGCGAGCGATCGCGGCGAGCAGAGAGCGACGAGCTCATACGGCCCAGGAGAACGGCGCCGTGCCGAGCGAAATCAAAAAGGATCAGTGAAGCCCATATACAGTTATCGAATACTTTTCGGCGACAGGATTCAATGTTCCGGGCTCATTATGTGTGCTGATTATTCTTTTACGAACGACTCTCGTATTCGATCGGGCTTGTGTCATGCTGAAACACAATTTGACTCGCTGATCAGTTGTGTGCGCTCTGTTAAGTTTCGAGCTTTTACTCTGAGAAGTAGTGCTGATTCTTAGTGTGGATGTGCCGCGGTTCCGAGATCAAAGGGGAAGAGGTTGTTGACAAAATTCGGCTCATTCTTTGCCAAAAATAACCTCAGAGTAGGTTTTTTGATTTATCTGATTTTCCCGAAGATTCTTGAAGTCTTCAATTTGGTCTCGGCCGCCACCACTCCTACATATACTTGAGATATTATTAGTCATTGAATTCGATGTCGACGTTTGCAATTGTTTCAATGGCATTGATCTATGTGCAACTACTACGCGAACGTCAACATGCTATTAGTATTTGATACTCGAAAGCGAGAAAATGTACTTCGGTTGCTCTCAATGCATCCCGTCCACTTTGTAGGCGTTGAAAGACGGTGCTGTTGCAATTTGCTGCTGAAAAGCGAACAGTGCAATACGAAGCGATTGTTTTAAAACTGTATTCTGCTGCCAAAAGCCTTGCGCAACTCTGATTCCCTTTGCTTGTCTGTTTTTTCTCTCAGTTTCTTCGCCTTTTAGATCTTCATCTGTTATTTCTTGCACATATGCTGTTTATTTTAACCCTGGTGATTTTGACTACAACAATATTTCTTGAGGTAGGTCGATGATTGATGCAGCTACGCGCTCACGCATATGTCTGTTACATAAAGCAAAAATTTATTATGTGCGCAAAACATTGACTCAACATATGTTTTGTGCATGAAAAATAAACCAATTTCTTGCGTGCAACAGAACTATGCGTGCGCACTTAAAGTCACGCGTACTCTAGTTTATTACTCATAGCTTGAAAGTACGATCCCCTTGTAGATATGTTATGTCTGCGTTTTTTTTCTTTTTCCACCGAGCTAGGAATCTGTCAACGTAGTGCAAATGGTACTGAATTGATATTCGCAAGATGTTTATTGTCCATGAATAAAGTGCCATTAGACCATGAATTTAGAATTCGTGCGTCTCAGCGCTCGTCGGTCGAACAACGCGCTTCCGTCGAAAGGTATTGATAACCTAGCAATTAGCGCACAGCTTGCTTCCTTTTCTGCATGTGTCCTATTACGTCTTTCTGCGATTCGACCGCAAATGCAACTTTACCAGGTGCGTGAATATCGTAATCTTTACACAGAGACGTCAAGCTGCTCGTGCAAATGCAAAGATAACCCTGACGCCGTCGCGCAAGAAAACATGGGTGGTAGCGTACATCGAATTAGATTGAGCCTGCCTCATAGTGTTATCGGCGCGGTTTAAACCAAGCCCAACATCTTTGCATTTGCACGAGAATCGCAGTGCTCGTATTCTAAAATACGATTAACTTGGTATTATTAGGCGTTTCAGTCTTATGCGTACGATATTCGCACGCCTGGTAGAGCTGTGAAGAATAGTAACTTACGATCAACTTTATGAACACAGGAAGCAGCGCAATCGTCAAATTTATTTCAATTGCGTTTTACTCTAACCATAACTTCATTACTTTCGCACTGCTAAATCTTCCACAAGTGCCTCATTTATGAGTTTTGCCTTTGAAGTTTTAATTTTAGTCCCTATTTGGCGGTGGATTTTTCATGCTTGTGATAGAACACTAAATTATCACTGATTCAGTGCCAAAAATAGCGTACCCTATATCACTATTTTCTTGATTAAAGTCAAATATTTTACTTTATTTAAATGTGTTAGATTCTAATATGACCGTTGTTTGTGCTCATTTCGACGGTAATTTGAATTAGTATGAATAGATTGGAGCTCTCAAGCCGCTTTACCACGAAAGCTGAGCTTACTACTCTGATATATTGAATAACTGGCAAACTAGATAATCAAAGTTGTTAGTAAAGAAATCCTCCTGTTAAAGCGCAGTTTTGCGTTTAAATAGAGTAATGAGCATTACACTTGAACTGTGCTTTGCACGTGAAAAAAGATCATGCATGATTAAGCGGCGGCTACAGCGCAGCGTCAAGCGTCAAAGTCGCCGGCTGCACGCGTCGCTGCCGATGATATGTCGCCCCATTATGTCGCAATGTGGCAGTTTTTTGTAGTCCAGCTGCAGCGCACGTGCAGTCGACGACATTTGTCGCTTTTCGCTGCATTAGGACAGCCGCTATATAGCTATGAATAAGCGATTAAACGAAATTTTTCTACAGGGCATGAAAACGTTTCGTCTTTGAAGCGTCAGTGATCAATTGTATGTAGAAAAACGCGTGTTAGTGATCAAAATTTGATTTTGAATTAATGATTTGTCCCATTTAGCTTGATCGTATCTTTGGAGCAGAAATCATTTTCGACGGTATCGTTCAGAACGCGAAATCGCGGACACGATAGATCAGTTCCAGTGTGTGTTTCTGCTCCGCTTAGTATGCTTTTGGCGCGTAGGACTTGACACGATGACTGCCTTTCTAGGCAGGGCTGTCCCAGCCTTTGAACTGTTTACATTCTCGGGCACCCTGCCAACAATTATAAACGGAATTTTGTAACTATCAATAACCATTTAAACCAGTTTTCATTGATCGGTAGTCGTTTATAACGACCAATAATGACTAGAGTGCCATTTTCTGCTATCAACAATATATGCTGCGTTTTTATGTGACTGTTTTACAAGGACGATCGTCTGCGACGCAAGACACGTGAAGGGCGGCTGAACAGTGGAAACGTCCGAGATGGCAGCCAACTTCGATCAAAGGTGATTGTTTACTTATTGCGTGGTGCGATTACCCCTGTATCGGCAGTTCTACGTCGGAAAATGCCGTCGCAGTGATGATGTGTTACTGCCGTCTGGGCGTCAGACGGGGTGACCCTCTTCCGAGCGCTCGTCGTACCACCGCCCTTTAGTCGTCGCTCTTTTGCCTGATTGAACCTACTGTCTAAAGGGAACGCCGAATTAACTAGCTAGCCGTTTTAATTTCGGCTTTTTTTACATTGGTGCTGCAGGAAATTTACCGATCTGGCTCTGAGGCAATTTTTTCATTTGCTTTCCTGTAAAAGTTAGCGCTGCGTGGATGTTTCAAATCACTCTTTCACTAACGAGCGAGTATGTATTTAAATAAATGAAATACTGTGTATGTTGATTTACTTTGAATGTGCTTTTTCATATAATATACTGTTCACTGTAACCTTACATACGACCAGCCAACGATTCTCTATTATATATATATTCTCTGTTATACATGTATGAACCATGAAGCCATGAGCTATAATTGACCGGCTATTTGGTTTAGGCTTGGCTGTTGTAGCTTTGTAACTCTTTCGTGAATAACGTTCTGATTTGCTTTTAACATGGCGAGACTAAATGGTTTTATCTAATTTCACGATCGTTTCTATGTTCAGAGTATTTGATATTACTGCAAATTGTAAATGAGCTTTATTGTAGGGATACCCTTTGTCTCATCCCCCTCTCCAGCCGTTTGGCTGCCCTTTCAAGCCAAAGCTGCTGCGTTCATTTCCGCTCTGATTTGTTTTCTTTTGCGTATTTGGCAGTGATCATATAATTAGGCGTCACAAAAATGAGTTAAAGGAGTCGCGTGTTTAAATAGATAATCCTAAAAATAGTGCACGTAGATGTATCACGTGCAATTTTCGAATGTACCCATTCCAAACGGGTCCCTAACTGCACGTCACGTCACGAGAGTGCCGTTTTTGTGTAGCCGATAAGTGGGACTGCTCGTTGTAACACGCGCCGGATTTTTCCGATCATAAGCTCTGGGCTTTATTTACGTATGACTAAAGTCACGTTTCACTTCAGATCCACACAGAATTTCCAGGACTTTTACTGCGATAATTCTGGTTTTTTGGCAGGGTAATCGGCGGGATGGTACGCGGAAGTGAATGCAAAGTATAGGGAGACCAAATTTAGTGAAAACCCCTACGGCGTCAAGTCTAAAAACAGCGGTTGACTAGTCAGAGAATGATGGAAGTTGAGCTTTAGAAATCTGCATCGCACGTTCACTATTCATTAAACTTTGCATCGACGTAGTCGCATCTTATTGACGTTGGGGTTGTTTCTCGAATCGACGAGTAGAACGAGATACCCTATTCTTCACGTGGCACCACCACGCACAAAGTCCACTCATAAGTCAATGTAGTCCAAAATCGGCCGACCTCCGAACTGTAAACGCGTCGGAACGACCTGGCGCGTGCCACCGTTTTTATTGTCCAACTTTATTGGTAGTTGCACGCCGTAGTCAGCAATATGGAAAGTGATGTAATCGCGCCGTATGACTAAAAATACAGCCGCGTTGGCAGATCGAATCGCGTCGACGGACGGATGGGGACGCCTCTGCCCGGTCTCCCTGCCCGGTCTCCCCTGCCCGGTCTCCTCTGTTCGGTCTCCTCTGCCCAATCCCCTCCGTCGTCTCGCGTTTGTCACTTCCTTTGCGCGCGCCTACTTCGCATTCGTTTTTGTAGCGTCTGCGCCTTCAACGCAGACCGGCTTCTATATCGCCCCGTGTTGCGCACGTGTGGTATCTGTCGTAAAATGTTCCTTCAACCCACCAAACCTGCATTTTGCGCAGGAAAAGTCAATCTGGATGGGGCAGTTTTGCAACTTTTGACCCTTGGATTCTATTCCCAGCCCAGATCGTTTCGATCACCCCACCATCGGAAGCAGTGCACTAATTTCGTCAATTTTCGACGTCTGATTTTGCATTCATGGCTGAAATGACTTTGATCAGAGACTATGCGAGCGGCTGTTATTTAATTTCCCCGTCTATTTGTGCCTGTTGATACGTGGAAGGTGTCGACAAAGGAGAGCATATTACATATTAACCCTATTCTGTGAGCTGCAGCCGTTTGCCGAAATATTGTCTTTTTTACTATCAGTCCGCTTTCTTTTCTAGGCGCGCGCGTTCGCTTTCATTGCATTATCTGATTAATTGATGAATGGGGATTGATTTTTTTGTAAATAGATTATTGTTTTAGCGACGACGTCGACATGACGATCTCACCAGAGTTGGAAATGGCACATGAAAACGGCGCGACCGATCAGACGGTCGGCATAAAGCGGATGAACAGTCAGACCTTCCCCTATAGGTTCGTTTTTCTTTGATTTTCGAGTCAAACCAATATCAAGACTATCAAACTGTCACTGTCTCCGTACAACGATTAACGAGTACGAACAAGTGAGCACTGAGATTGACGGAAAAACGACGGCATATATAATTAACGCAATCGTTTCGTAAAGTAATGTTTAGCCATTTTTCGGCACTTTTCTGCTTAATTGGTATGAGTATGATAGAATTTACAAACAGTTTGCAAATCGTTTGCGTTACTGTTCCAAGTGATGAATGGATAAGCACAACCAAAGATAGTGAAAAAAGATATATTTTATTATTTTTTAATCGAATTCGCTATCACCAATAACCATTTCATTTACCTCTGATAATAATTCGAAAGAATTCGTGCCTGAATAGAACCGTGTTTGCAAGCTATCTTAATATTTTAAGCTGAAATATTTTTTGAATGAAGGAGGTCAATTTCAGCGGCAATTACGAAATGAACGGCAAGTCGACGGAGAATGGGGCGTACAGAAATGGAAATGCGAAGGAACTCCTGCGGCCCCTTTCTCAGGAGTGCAACTATGTCCCACTGCATAAGCGTATTCAAAAGGTTAGTAATGTAGTAATAAAAGATAGAAATAAAGATAATGTCCTTACCATTATCTCCATCGGCAACTATAGGGACATTCAATTTAATGCAGTTAGACTTATCTATAAAATTTGATGCTCAATTATTCATACCTATCTATTTGTGTAGAGACATTTTACCTTTCTCGGGTTCATTTGGCAAATATCATTTAAGCACGTGCGCATTTCAATCTATTGGGTGACCGTATCAAGCAGTTGTTCAGTACACAGCCTGTGAGAGCAGCGCATAGTGACGACTATCCATAAGAAGGGTCAGAGTGCGTGTCGCGCCGTAATCAAAGACCGTATCTCCTTTCGTACCGACGAAAAGCGTTATAATTCAGAATGAACCGAAGTACGATGGAGTCTTGTCGCGTTAATGTCGTGTGTTCCGTTTAATAAGCGCCGCTTTTTTTCAGCGTATTAATGCCGGCGATCCATTTTTCTCGCTCGAATTTTTCCCGCCCAAAACCACCCAAGGTGTCGTCAACTTCTTCAACCGAGTCGAACGTCTGCGCGAGGCAAGCAACTTTACTTCATTTGCTTATTTTGCTTTACTTATTTGTACTGCTTTGCATTGCGGTTACGATACACGAGTCGGCTAGTGAGCAGAAGAGTCGACCGATCGTGGCGCATTCGGCTCTTTTCAGTGTCGTTACAATGCGCGAGCGAGCAGATGAACAAGTCAATAGCTCAGCTTTACGATCTCAAACTAAAATTGATATATGGCTCTCGGTCTGTTCGCGAAAAAAGCGCCAAGCAAAGATCATTTTCATTTTTAAAAAATTGCTTGCACGCGCATTTTATGCTTCAGGCCGACGGAGGGCGCACAATTTGATCTTGAAAAGGCAACTTTGTTCATAATTAAGACGAATTTAGAAACGTTGCTATAAGTTGGAACTTCTTAGAGCAGATCATCCCTGTCGAGTATAAATAATGCTATCACTCGATGGTTTCTGCATTATTTGCGATGAGCCAACGTCGAGACTTGATCGTTATTCAGGGCGGACCGATGTTCGTGGACGTCACTTGGCATATGGGCAGCGACCCGGCCAACCTCAATAAGGAAACGTCGAGCAGTTCGATCGCGGCGGGCTGTTTGGACTTTTGTCGCGTGGACACGATGCTGCACATCACATGCGCCCAGTACACCAAGGAACAGACGATGAAGAATCTCGAGCAATGCAAGGAGATGGGTATGCATTCGGCTAATTATTAAGATTTGATTCAATAGACCGAAACTGGGCATTCGCGGTTTTGGAGTGAATTACCTCGCGCTTACCCGAATGTCTTATCCTACGAATAACGAGCGAGCTGTGTAGTGCAAGATATCTAATTATTGATGTTTTTTGTTTAGCAAAATCTTTTGAGTGTATTCAATGTACGGAAAGTTCAATAATTTTCTAGACTTTTTAAAATTGTTAATATTAAGGAAATTAATGCGTTTGAAAGCTACGACTAATAATAATCTAATAGTAACACTTTTCTACTGAGAATACAGCAAATAATGAAAGGTAACTAAAACAGAGAATGTCGTAAAACATTTTGTTGATGATAAGCTGAGTTTTAGTAATTGTTGCGTCAATATTTCTTTTTCAGGTATTCGCAACCTTCTGGCTCTGCGAGGCGACCTGCCACAACAAGATGAGAACCCGATTGTGTACAAGTATCGCGCTTTGGACATGATTAGGTGGACTGTCGAGCAGTTCGGCGACTACTTCACGATCGCCGCCTCCGGTCAGTTTGTCTCTTCATAGGATTGAGCCCGAAGTAATGATGGATTGGGTTAGCCTATTCGATCCTGAATCTAGATGGCCTGGAATTGATGAACACGTTCCCTGTGCAATGTCGAACTGCATCTCGACTCTTGAGTATTTGCCGCACTGCGACTAAGTCTGCTGGCTTATTGTCAACCGACTGCCCGATTTGAACGGATTTATTAAAGTCATAGTGCTATTTTAATACATTTATCAGCGAGACAGAGTCTCATGTGAACTGCCGAAGTTTTAGGAATGCGATGCATTTTGTAGTAAGATAAGCGCATAAGAAGTGGAGAAAATTTGGGAGCTCGAAAGTATCTAAATCAAAAAATTGCTATAGGATGCGCTCTATTTTAAGAAATATTTTATTCCATCGTTCATTTTATTAGATATTTGAAGCGTCTTATCTATTTCCACCTATTCCGGTTTCCATTCTTACTCTTTTTTGCGTTATCTGTCCCGAATCAGTCGCTCTTCGCCCTTTGCCCTTTCTCCCTTGCGTATTTGACACGTTCGCATTCAGCGTAATACTTGAGTGGGACTGTCTTTAGCTTTCATACCATATTTGCACACTCTGTTACTAATTTTAGAAGTAATTATTTCGGTGAAGAGTGTTTAATTGCAAACAGGGCAACGCATGGCAGTAGTTGCTATCACGTCAGCATTAGAGAGATGCAAATGTTGAGCATAGATCAGTGTACGATACTGTGTTGAAATGTCCTTGTGCCGCGTAGTACGACCCGATTGTCGCAGACCCAACACCAGGCTGATAGACCAGCTAGTATTTTAGAAGCGTACCATGCTACGAGTTCGCCGACAGTCATCACCCTCTTAGCGCCACAGTGCATTGTAGAGGCGTCGTATTGAATGGCCCACGAACAATTGGTGAACGGCAAATCTGCAATAGTCGGGTGCTTAGTATACTAAAGCGCCATATTCTACTGGCTTCAATCAATTATCGGCTTTATGGTCGATATTACTGAACCATAATTAGCTTTATATCGTAAACTGAACCGCATGGCCGTTGAAGTAATCAATGTATTTCATCATAGTATGGATGCAGTTGGAAATAATAATGATTGCATAGTTTACAGGCTATCCGATGGGTCACCCAGAGGCTCCATCGTACGCCGCCGACCTGCAGTACTTGAAGAGCAAAGTGGACGCGGGGGCGCAGTTCATCATCACGCAGCTCTTTTTCGAGGAGGCCGTCTTCGAGAAGTTTGTGCGCGACTGCCGCGAGATCGGCATCACCGTCCCCATCATTCCAGGCATTATGCCAATTGGCGTAAGTGGTTCACTTTTTTGTAGTAATACGAGATGTCACCTCAATCTTTCAGGGTTACGAGAACATTCGGCGAATCGCCGAGCTGTCGAAGCTGACCATCCCCGATTGGTTGCTGAACGCGTTGGAGCCGATCAAGCAGAACGACGAGGCCGTTCGCAATTACGGCATCCACTTGGCCACTCAACTCTGCCGCAATCTGCTCAACAAGAAGACCGCTCCCTCTGTCCACATCTACACGATGAACAGGGAGTCCGCCTGTCGGTCAGTATTCTTTTGCTGGTAGAGGGCTTGACCAAAAGCTCAAGGTGTCCATCACATCGATGATTGTATGAGAAAACAATTATTTGCGTATTATCATATCTATACCATGAGATGCGTAATCATGTTGAGTGATTTGAAAAATCCTTACGAGATCCATATCAGGCAATCCTTAGAAGAGGATTTTTCAAACAATTTATCCTCGGTCGTTACTTAAATATGAAAATATTGGCCATGAACATTTTGGCGTGTGGATTTATTTCAGAATACTTTTCCATGCAGATATTTGGGGTGTCTAAAGTTAAGATCCTGATACCCACTGTCTTCTGTCTGACGCCACCTAATTTCAGCGAGATCCTGCAGAACCTAGGTCTATGGCAGCAGACGTCGATTCGCGCGCTGCCCTGGGTGCCCCACGGCGGCCACCATCCGATCCGATGCCGCGAGGACGTTCGCCCCATCTTCTGGGCCGCTCGACCCAAGTCGTACATTTATCGCACAAAGGTAATTTGAGATTTACTGTGTACATATAGGCTTAGGCCTACCGAGAGAAAGTCGCTAATTATTTTATTCTGTTCATTTCAGTCATATTTTTCATACTAATTGCCTCTTGTGAGCTCTCCTAATTACATTTTTCGTAATAATTACGGCATTTTAACCGTTCTAAGACACTTCTACCGTCGTCTGTGCTTACAAAAAAGTCGTCGTTTATCACAATCATGCTCGGGCGTTTTCCCATATAATCTTTTTAAACGATTCCTATGAATAATAATACACATAAGCGAATACCTGTGCAATTGCGAGTTTCACCTACTGAATTGTGATTTGTTGAGGACTGGGACGAGTTCCCCAACGGCCGACTGGGCAACATCAGTTCTCCGGCATTCGGCGACTTGAAGGATTACTACCTGTTCTACCTGAAGGGTCAAACGACGAAGGAAGACCAATTGAAGATGTACGGCCACGAGCTACAATCCATCGAAGACGTGCAGAAGGTCTTCGTCAACTTCCTCACTCAGCAGGAGAATGAGAACGGCGTCAAGGTTGGTCCGCTATTATTTCAGTCGCGTTAAAGGGTCGGCCCCCCTCATGGATTCAGCCGCTCGAATATACGTGACAAATGAGCTATCATTTTGATGACAAGATAGGATCGATAGCAAATTAGCAACAAGTTCATTTTACGAAGAATGTTTTCACTGTCTCAGTGGCTATCGAGAATTTTTGTGGATAGTTTGCTATGATGCAGTTTAAACGACGCAGGATACAACCAAAAAGCCTGTTTCTAGCGATTTTCAATATTTTACATAAAAGCGAATGACTAATGACAATTTCATGATCATTGTTTTCGCGTTCTACGAAGGCAAATTGATTCTTTTAGGTGACAAAGTTGCCGTGGAACGAGCAGGAAAACACTCAAGAGGAGACGCGACTGATCAATGAGCAGTTGTTGTGGTGCAACAACAACGGTATCATCACTATCAACAGTCAGCCGGCCGTCAACGGCGCGCCCAGCACCGACCCGCTCGTCGGCTGGGGTCAACCCGGAGGATACTGCTATCAGAAGGTTGTCTGCTTTCTTTAAATTTCGTCGAATCCCTGTTTAATGTTCATACCTAGAGTCATTCGCTTTACTCGAGTCGCTGCGTTTCAATATCTCTCATTGTTCTCTGAAGTTTTTATACAGTACGAAAGGTTTTACTTTCTCACATGTATTTTGAATTTAAGATTAGTCTCAATGGAAGCAAATAGCGCGAGGCGCACCGGGGTCGGATTTCAACTCTATGTTACACTTAATTTTTTAGCTTGTTCCAAAAGGGTTTGTTCCAAAAATGCTTTGCAGTGCGCACAATATTTCGTGTCTCTAGAGTATCTAATTCTTATGCTACCCTCTCATGTAACAATGTTCCTTTAAACATTGCTGGTTCACGCAACGAAAACTAACTTGACTATTTAGGCGTATTTGGAATTTTTCACGAGTCGCGAGAACGCCGAAGCACTGCATACATTGTTACCCGCCTACAAGCGCATCAACTATCACATTATCAATCACGACGTAAGTTTCTGTTTTAGATAGCGTAGTCGTCGATCGATGAAGAGTTAAGCTAATCAGTTGACCTAATTTTACTACTTTCGCTTGCAAAAGTATGAAATATCTGCAGTCAGTTAGGATTACTGTGCAAACACCATGATTCGTGTAACGAAAATGAGAAAGTCACTTCTATTAATTAGGCTTTAACTGAGTTAGTGATGTTGTATACTCCGATTCATTCTTCAGCAGAGGATGGTGTTATGCATTCTATTTAAAGCATGACATCAGCCTAAAGAGTCCCAAACTGAAATTCATCTTTTCACCAATATATGCAAAAATTCAGAGTTGAGCGTATAATCAGGCCTGTGTAAGCCCATCTCGAACCTCAACTTCTGCTCGAAAGTTCATTTTTAATGGCATTCTTGCAGGCGTCGATCGATTGGACGAATTCGGCGCCGACGACGCCGATCGCCGTCACGTGGGGCGTCTTCCCCGGACAAGAAATCGCCCAGCCGACCGTCGTCGATCCTCTCTCTTTCCGCGTCTGGAAGGTGCGTTTTCGTTTT
>NIUQ01002957.1:0-38988 GCA_002796945.1 Plectus sambesii
AGCCAGCACCGTGATGTGTTGCTCGAGTTGATTGCGTCGAACATTTCGTGTAGCCACCTCCACGGCCTTTGCGTCCGTGTCTGTCGCCACAAAGTCCCAGCCACACTGACGTGCGCCGAGCAGCGGAAACACGCACGATGCACCCGTACCTGAATAAGTAGGACTTAATTACACCGAAGAAAGCCTTTCAATCGAGCCTTCTAATCTCCCCATCGCTAAGCCAATGAAATACAGCATCTCGTTGCATCTCTTATAACAAATTTATGTCTTTGAAATTCTTCTAAACTAAATCACAAGTCGCGTTACATCGACCCACAAAGAGTAAGATGCAATGCACACCTACCGATATCAATGCCTATAATTGGTCCTTTAATATCGTTTTGGTTGACGAGATCTTCGAGCCACAACAAATAGTTGAGTCGCTGAGTGACTCGCGGTACGAGACAATCAGCTGGCAGGTCTACATCCAGATTGAAATCATTTTTCAGCAGCGTCCATGTCAACGCTCGCACAGCCTCCGGGTCGCCAAAATTCACGCGCGCCTAAACAGCAGCTTTCATTGAACTCTCTTTAATGGTGCGAAAATGAGTCTCCACCTTTCCATGATGATCGATGGTACAGTGGTCTTTGAAAACGGAGTAATTCTTGGCTAGCTCTTTGAAGTCAGGGGGTCGCTCTTTGTAAGGATTGCGCGGATGCATGAACTTGTTGAACGCCATCCTTCCCTTGTATCACTGATTGCTATTCTCCACGACGGCATTCACAACAACCAACTTGTTGCCGCAGATAAAATTATAGTTCAACAAAATACGAAAAGAACGGTCCTTGTTAACTCGGCCGCATTAGCGTAATGATTTCCGTGTTACAGCTGCGTATGACATAGCGCTCGATCAAAGCACCAGGAGTCCGAATCGTTAGTTCGAAACACGAATAACCAAACACTTCCGTCGCCAAGGTGCTGTGATGCGATAGCGAATAAGGTGGCGTGTACTTCCTATATACCGTATCGAGGTATCTTTCATACTTTCGTGATAGGACCACAAATATCTAATCCGTGAGCTGCCATACTACAACACCTGAATAAGTTGGACTCCCGCAATCCTGACCCCTGGCACGAGCCAGTCAGCAAGAGGTCAAGCGCAAGCAACAACAAAAAGGATGTTCCGAAGCGGATACAAAAATTCTCAATGACCGTACTTACCGCTTATGAAAAATGCTTTGTTAAATCGTTATTACGAACTGTGCCGAAGAGAATGTTTATTACTCTGTTTATTTCGCCACATATCCCATCATGGATCAAATAAACCCCATCCGCTTCAATCAGTCTACGACAGCAAATAATAGCCTACGTTTTTTAATCGCGATGATTTCATTTTTAGATATTCATTGCCATTGCACACTTTGAGGAACTGACAATTAGGCACAATCAGAATCATATCAGTGATCAAGCATAGAAATCAGACCTGACCTTGGCCCAAATATACGATCTTCTCATATCGATCCTTCGTTTTGTCTACTTAATTGTCAGAAGTCGTTATTTAATGCAACAAAGGTCACTGTTGTGGGGTGCGGTCGGACTAGCGATAGTTGCGTCATGTCCGCGATGATATCATATTCGCCCTCACTCTTGTTGTCCGTTCTGACAGCGGCTGGTCTGTTAACCCCGCTGCTAACTTCTTTTTACATCGTACCCTTTCCTATTGTACGACCGCGCACTCTGTATAAATTGTTACCCCAACAGTTACTCAAATATTTCGACTGGAGATGATAATATTGCTACGCATTCGAAGTTTTGCAGGAGTGAGCGACTTCGAGCTGCTGTTGATGATGCTGACCGATCAATCGAGCTTTCATAATAGTTCCGAGACGGACTGCGATAGAATTAGGCTATCTTGTTGACACCGATCAGCAACGGTCCACTCACGATAACGCAATCGGCATTCGACGAATGACAGGTTTGATGATATTTCAAACTGCAGGCTGTGTCGAATTAAATTTTCACGCTAGAAATCGTTTATTGAGCTTTGCGCATTTAAGGCAAGAGTAAACATACGCACACATTAAAGCAATATGACAACGACATCACCACGCGTTTCAAAGTAGTATACCATCTCAACATACATTGACTGTTGGCAGTGAGTGGTATGGGATAGTAGGAGGAACAAATAATATAACCATTAAAGATTATGTTACGATTTTATTTCGAGTAATGTAAAGCGTTTGAAATCATGCGTGATGCTTTAAACCCCCGCCGAATTTAGGCAGTATCGGATGGTCGAAGTTACTCAAGAAGTAATTGTAGGTGACATTTGGCCTCTACGCCGACGCAAAGCGTCTTATTTAAGTGACTGTAAGCCTGTTTAGTGCAATTGTCAAAGGTCTCTAATAGAGCCTGTTAATGGCCGCATTCCCGGATGCGGTGGCAGCTGGCAGGGCCAGCACTGGGGGAGTCGAACCCCGGCTCTTGGCAGCTTTGATTCAATCTCTGCTTCTCCGCCGCCATAGAGCCCTCCATTAACAGCGAAAGAGACCGATAATCACATGGCAAAATTCTGATGCTGATTATCACATGCACTGCGATAGGCCCAGCTGGTTCATCTCGATTAAACCATCGGACGACTGAACGACATCAGCGATCTTTTGTCCCCGTATAATGCCTAATGGGCGGCGACCAAGACAAGGTAAGCGTTGGAAATCTGTCGCAGTACATTTGCTGGCGAGAAAGTGAAATCTATGAAATACTTTCGCATTGATCGCTACACAACGTATGCGAATGTTTCGGCATAATCGTCCGGTGCAATCCTGCAAGATTCATGCCCCAAATGTTGGAAATTCAAAAATAATGCAGATTCTGGTCAGAAAGGTAAGGGCTATTGCTCTGATGGAACCCACTGCCATACAGTTTATAAATTAATGATATTTTCTTGGTTACATATGAACAACTGCATCAGAGACGCGTTGATGTTGACCTGTCAGATACGGAACGATCGGCATCAAAGAGTAGACGATAGGCCCACATCCGGCTTCTCTCTGGATATCTGCAAACATAACCTCTCTCCATTTCAGCAGCTAGTCCTGTCATGGTCAGTTCTGCTGCAGAAGCTGAGGCAGCGTATCAATATCTAAAAATAGTCATTTGTATACTGTTTGAGTGTATCTCTGTTTAAGGCCTGAACATAATTTCGTGGTTCGCATGCAACTTGTGGAGAGGAAAGCGGGCAATGTGTCAAGTATTACTAAAAGTTCGCATGCAAGCGACAATGCGAATTGCGAGGGCGCGAAGATTAATTGGCATGCGAGTTACGAAATAATTATAATCCAGATTCACAAACGTTTTCGTCAGTATTGTCAATATTCGCTGCTGAGTATTATGCCGAATTCACAACTCTCATGCGACTTGCAAAAGAAGTATGTTCAATCCATTAGTACATATTTTAAGCAAATTGCCTAACCTAACCTTACCTTTGATTTCACGACTGAGGTTGGCTTGAAAAGCAAGTCCAATTTCGTTGTCAAAAACTTCAAGAACGTATTCACATCAGCCCCAGGTCACGTTGCAGAAAAGAACTGATGAATTTCCAAAAATGGTATTGTCAGGCTTATTAAGACAAGCTTATTCAAAGTATTGAGCCTCTCTCGTCATGATTTGTAAAGAATTTAAGAATCGAGTGAAATTTGATGATGATGGGTAATATAGTGTAAGACTTCCCAAAATGATCTCAGATTTTTTAATTAATTTTTGTATGGAATATAGCCGGAAAATCAAATCTGATCACTAAAAAGCCAAATACAGTCGAAATTAATGCTTCTATGTATCAATCAATTAAAAAGATGAGAAAAATCAGAAATTGTGCGCAAATTTAAATATGATGCAGAAATAAAAAAGCGATGCAAGAAATAAAAAGTTTAATTTGTGAATTTTTCGGCAAAAGCTTGTTCGCAATTCCCAAGGATCAGTTTCATAATTTGGAGTATCCGAAGACAACATAAGAGTGTTTAACCATCGCAGCTATCGTTTATATACAAAACCACATTTTTCATCCAAGCGTCTTATATAAAGCTTACTGAGACTATACTACTCTGTTAACAAATGTTAGGTTTTTAGGAGCTTGTATCTTTGCAGACCCTAAATGCAAGTCGATATTTCAGCTTCGGATAATATGGTATTACAGAAACATTCTTAAAATTTCTTCAAAACACCGTCCGTTCCAACATTACCACTAAATTTAACACTTTCTAAACTTGCTATTATTTCTGGACGTGCATTTTCAAGCACACTACGGATTCTTGCTTACTCTGGTGAATGCAAATTTTTTATCTTACTTTTTACAAATGCATCAAAGTTGCTGAGAGCAAAATTGACTGCAATTTGAGGACTTGGAATAAACGCTACTCCTCTATTCCTTAAAGTTTGATAATGCTTGCTTAAAACATCATCTAAGCCATTAACAAGGCAGTTAACTAAAGAAGCATTTTCACTGCTTAGAACGCTACTTAACACTTGTAGCTCATGCATATTTTGAATCGGCCGATTTATGTGATTTATTGTCAATAGCTGGAGCATTAGTTAACGAGAGCGGAGTAGAAAGAATTTAAACATCATTTGGACTTCTCCGCTCAGTTTTATTTAGCTGCAGTACACGAGAAACAGCATCGCTTAAAGCATTTTCTTCTTTTAATCATTTATCCACGCGTAGCACCCCTATTAATTAAAACTGAAGCAATATCAACATGACCTTCGCTGACTGCAAGATCTAATGGCGTATTATTACTACTTGCTCTTGCATTCAAATCAGCGCCTTTAACTATTAAAGCTAAAACCGTTTCTCTATGACCATATCTTGCTGCTAAGTGAAGAGGTGTATTGCTACTATTATCTCGAGCATTAATTTCGGCACCTTTATCTATTAAAGCTAAGGCTATTTCTTTGCGACCATTACTTGCTGTCAAGTGAAGAGGTGTCCATCCATCATTTTCTTTAGCATTAATATCTGCACCTTTATCTATTAAAGCTAAAGCTGTTTCTTTATCATAATGTTTTGCTGCCAAGTGAAGAGGTGTCCATCCATCATTATCTGTAGCATTAATATCTGCACCTTTATCTATTAAAATTAAAGCTGTTTCTTTATCATAACGTTTTGCTGCCAAGTGAAATAGTGTCCATCCATCATTATCTTCAGCATGAATATCTGCACCTTTTTCTATTAAATCTAAAGCTGTTTCTTTATCATAATATTTTGCTGCCAAGTGAAGAGGTGTATTGCTATTGTTATCTCGAGCATTAATATCTGCACCTTTTTCTATTAAAATTAAAGCTGTTTCTTTATCATAACGTTTTGCTGCCAAGTGAAGAGGTGAGTAATTATCATTATTTCTAGCATTAATATCTGCACCTTTATATATTAAAGCTAAAGCTATATAATTATAGCCACGTCCTGCCGCTAAGTGAAGAGGTGTCTGATTACGATCATTTTTAGCATTAATATCTGCGCCGCTATCTATTAAAGCTAAAACTGTTTGTTCTTTATAATGTTTTGCTGCCAAGTGAAGAGGCGTGTTACTACTATTATCGCTAGCATTAATATCGGCACCTTCTTTTATTAACGCTACAACTGTTTCTTTATGACTATACGATGCTGCCCGGTGAAGAGGTGTTTCATTACGATCATTTTTAGCATTAATATCTGCACCTTTATCTATTAAAGCTAAAGCTGTTTCTTTATCATAATCTATTGCTGCCAAGTGAAGAGGTGTCCATCCATCATTATCTTTAGCATTAATATCTGCACCGTTTTCTATTAAAGCTAAAGCTGTTTCTTTAAGGCCTAATTTTGCTGCCAGGTGAAGAGGTGTCCATCCAACATCAACTTTCGCACTAATTTCGGCACCTTTATGTATTAAAGTTAAAGCTGTTTCTTTAGATCCACTTGCTGCTGCCAAGTGAAGAGCTGTAGAATTCTCAATATTTCTAGCATTCAAATCAGCCCCTTTATATATTAAAGCTGAAACTATTTCTCTACGACTATGCCTTGCTGCCAAGTGAAGAGGTGTGTTGCTACTATTATCTCGAGCATTAATATCTGCGCCTTTATCTATTAAAGCTAAAGCTATTTCTTTGCGACCATTTTGTGCTGCCAAGTGAAGAGGTGTTTGATCACTATTATCTTTAACATTGATATTAGCGCCTTTATCTGTTAAAGCTGAAGTTATTTCTTTATAAGCATTAAATGCTGCTAAGTGAAGAGGTGTCCTTCCATCATTATTTTTAGTATTCACATCTGCGCCTTTATCTATTAAAGCTATAACCATTTCATTATCGGCACGTCCTGTCGCTAAGTAAAGAGGTGTGTTATTATCATTACCTCTAACATTAATATCTGCGCCTTTATCTATTAAGGCTGAAGCTATTTCTTTGTGACCAGTACTTGATGCCAAGTGAAGAGGTGTCCATTTATCATTAGTTTTAGCATTAAAATCTGCGCCGTTATCTATTAAAGCAGAAACTGTTTCTTTATAACCATTCCATGCGGCATAGTGAAGAGGCGTGTAATTCTTATTTTCTTTTGCATTAATATCTGCGCCGTTATCAAATAGAGTTAAAACTATTCCTTCATAACCATTATTTGCTGCATAGTGAAGAGGTGTCCATCCATCATTATCTTTAGCATTAATATCTGTACCTTTATCTATTAAAGCTAAAATTGTTTCTTTAAGACCAAAACTTGCTGCCAGGTGAAGGGGTGTCGGTCCATCATCAACTTTCGTACTAATATCGGCATCTTTAGCTATTAAAGCTAAAGCTATTTCTTCATAACCCCATGCTGCTGCCAAGGAAAGTGGTGTCCATCCATCTTTATCTTTAGCGTTAATATCAGCGCCTTCAACTATTAAAGCTAAAACTGTTCCCTTATGACCACTTTTTGCTGCTAAGTGAAGAGGTGTGGAACTATTATTTTCTCTAGCATTAGTAACAGCGCCTTTATCTATTAAAGCTATAGCTATTTCACTATGACCATGTTCTGCCGCTACATGAAGAGGTGTCCGCCCATCATCCCCTTTAGCACTAATATCGGCACCTTTTTCTATTAAAGCTAAAACGGTGTCTTTACGACTACTTCTTGCTGCTAAATGGAGAGGTGTGTAATTTTCATTATCTTTAGCATTAATATTAGCTCCTCTCTCTAGTAAAGCCAACACTATTTCTTTAGAACCAATTTTGGCTGCAGAATGCAGTGGTGTTAAATCAGCCAATGATTTGGCTGCAATGTTTGCACCATTACTTATTAAGACTGAAACAATTGCTGCATTGCCATACATGGCAGCCAAATGAAGAGCTGTTAGATTACCTTGAGCTTGCTCCTCCGTTAATGCCCCTTTAGTTAATAAATTTAATGCAACACTTTTCTGATCAGTCAGAACTGCTAGATGTAATGGTGTGAATTGATATTCTCCTTTTAAACCTATTTCGATATTTTCTTTTTTTAATAACTCCGCAACTATATCTTCTCTTTTAAGAAGAACTGCCAAATGTAGTGGTGTCGAACCATCGATTGATCTTGCATTAATGTTGGTTTCATTATGTTCGATCAAAAGTTTTACAATTTCTAAATTTCCACCTTCAACGGCAAAATGAAGAGCCGTGAGATAACCGACAGATTCAGCATTAATATCAGTTCTATTACTTTTCAATAAGGCTCTAGTTACATTATTGTAGCCACCAATTGCTGCCAAATGTAACGGTGTTAGTCTCTCTGAAGACTCTGCATCAAATCCAAAGTTGTAACTTTCGGATGGAGCAGGAAATATACCACTGTAATTGAAGGCAACGTGTAAGAGTTCAAAATGTCCTGGACATCTTGCATTTAAGTCAACTCTGCTATCGTGCACTAAAAGTTCAACGACTTTAACCTGTCCAGTAGTTGAAGCAATATGCAGTGCAGTAAAATCGAGAAAAGCTTTTGCATTAATATCAATTGTATAATTGCATAATAAATATCTTACAATATTTTCATGTCCTTTGTAAGAAGCAATATGAAGTGGTGTTAATTCAAAGTTAGTTTTTGCATTAATATCTGCTCCATGATTAGCTAAAGTTTGAATAAAGCTTTCGTACCCAGCTTCAGCAGCTATATGAATTGGAGCATAACCGTTTATATCTTTTGCAGAGATATCAGTACCGTTCCTTATCAAAGCTAGCGCAACATCAGAATTGCCATGTTCTGCAGCAGCATGAATTGCTTGCCTTCCTCTATCGTATTTTGCATTAACATCGGCACCATTATTTATAAACGTTTCTATTTCGCCTATAGCTAATTCTTGATTGGGTTCTGATGCTGCGTTATAGAGATCTCTACTAATATCTCTAAATTCTGTTTGACTTCTGTCTTCAATAATTCCAACTAGTTCTGGTTTATTGCTGTCAAATTTCCTAAAGATTAGGCGCGCTCTTCCTGGCGGATCGATTGGTATTTTAAGAGTGGGATTTGCTTTTCCAGAAATTGTAAAAGCTTCTGACCACTCGCTAACTGAAGAATAACCTTGTTTATTTACAAGTTGTATTGCGTAGCTCACTTTTTTTCCATTTTCCCATTCTCCAATAGGTGTCCTTACTTCTGATTTCGAAAAATTTGGTTTTTCTGTTAGTTTTGATGGTTTTATTCTATACATATCCTGATTCAAGTGTCTGCTAGTATATTCAAGACCAGATTTCAACCAATTAAAATATTCTCTTTTTTTTGAAGCAAGCTCTCGCATTCCTCTCGCATTATCAATAAAGACCAATTTTTGTACATCGTATAATACACTATCTACTTTATCAATTAAACCTGTACTATTACTATTATGTAATGAATTTTTAAACTCATCAAAAGCACTTAAAAATAAGTTAAAGTACTCATTAAATTTTTCAATGTTATTTTTTCGGTAATGACTATTAGCGAGATATGCATACTCCTCCTGTACAAAAATCATGACAGAGATATAAATCTCTACTCCATCGCACAGTAGGTCAAGCGTGGTGAATGCTGTTTCATCATTAGGATTTTCTGGAATAGCAAAACTATCATTTATAATGTCATGTAAAAGTGAGTGTAAGCTTTCTGCCTTCATCGGAGTTCTCGAATTTTTAAAATAATATAAAACACCATTCTTTTCTTCAAGTTTAGCAATCCGATTCTCCTTAGAGAGCGTTTTTATATCTTTTCTCTCGTTTGTAAAATATTCCATAAAAGTAGTCAATTGTAAAATTATAGGTTCTATTCTCAGTTTGTTTATAGATTTCAAAATATTCATGATGCCGTGTTGTATTTCAGTCCTTGCGGTCTCACCTTGAAATCTAGCTTCTTTGATTTTACTACCTAGTTGCTCGATTAGACGTTGTGTTCTCTCAAAATTAGCATGACTTTTAACTCTGCCCTTATTTATGGCTGCAAAATTTATACTACTGAGTTCTGCTAGTCTAGAAAAACCATATTTATATTCTTGTCTTCCGCTGTTTATTAAATCCTGTATAATATTGAAATTCATTTCATTTTGCAGTGATCCATTAACAATAAGATTTTGCATGTCATTTAATTTATTACGTATATCATTACTTGACTCTTCGCCTGTCACTATCCTATCAATTGAGAATCCAGTACCTACAAGAAGTGATATGTCCCCTGCTGCAAAGCCAACATCTCGTTTTGAACGATGTATTATTAGAGCACTACTATCAAGTTTTATGCTGTTTTCGCGTTCGAAATAATTGATACTAGCAATTTCATTTAGTGGCTCCCAATAACTTATTTCTGAATAACTAGCATTAGCTATTTTGCTCAGATCTCCTTGTGCTACAGCATTAGAGAATGTACTATTTTGTAATAATTGAATAATACTTTCTTCAGTAGTTGATTGTGTTGGTGTTTTACCGTCAGAATTTTTAACATTAACATTTCTTCCTTTTACTTTAAGGCTCGTTGCTTCTTCAAAACTACCATCACCTACTGCCTTAAGAAATTCTCTGTTATATATACTCGTCCGTGTGTTTACGATATTTGTTCGTAAACCATCTTGCATTACCTGATTTAAAGATTCTGAATGTCTACGATTATCCTCTTCTTCGTTTTTACTTGGTTCGTATCTGGTTGAGATAGCTTTAACACTTTCAGAGTGTAGTTTTTCTGCGGTATTATTTTTTTGAGTTTTATTTTTATTGAGTAAAGGTTCAAAATGAGACTGCTCTCTGTTTAGTATATGTACAATAGTATTATCGCCGTAATCTATTTCATGTTCATCAATCGATTTAGAGCTATCTATATCTATGATTTGATGTACCCATTTTTTAGTTGTAGCATCGTGCGTTTCGACAACATGTAATTTGACATTATATTTTTCACAGAGTATTCTACCTTCGATATCAGGTTTTCCCCAATAATCATTTTTTTCAATATTTTGTACATAATTCTCAAGACTTTTTATATTTTTTTTGATTTTTTGATTTTTGTTTTTTTTGGGATTTTTAGAGCTTTTATCATTTTCATAATCGTCATCAGC
Source organism: Plectus sambesii (assembly GCA_002796945.1). Lineage (NCBI taxonomy): Eukaryota > Metazoa > Nematoda > Chromadorea > Plectida > Plectidae > Plectus > Plectus sambesii. Next base: position 10,534 of record NIUQ01002957.1, read on the forward strand.
ATAAATGGCATTTTCAAACCATTCTGGCGGGTTTTTTTGCGCAAACTCTTTGCATACTTGCCGTAATTGTTCCACGGTGACCATGATTTCACGCTGTTGTTCCAAGCTTTGTCGAATTGAATCAAAAAAACCGTTTCCATCGACAGGTGCTTTTCCTATTTCGAAGTTGTCCGGTAATATTATCTGCAATTGATCCCTATTAACAGTAAGCTTTTACTCCATATACAATCGTCAAGTATTTTCACTGACTAATATACACTGATTTAATGTGTTTATTATGCCCTAAATTTATGTTATCATTTTAACCTTTATCTTATAAAATAAACAGTATAATTGAATACTGTTTTGTATAAAGGTCAGAGTGCTGTCCACCTCGATCAAGTTATACTTAAGAGGCTTAGAATAGGAAAAAGAATTAGTCTTCAGAAGTTGAAGAATATATTCTTTGATGCTATCAATTTGTGATAAAAGTGGAGAATTAAGAAGTCAATAAAGGGTTAAACGCATCGAATAACACGTATTATTTTGAAAGTATAAACAAGGTTAACTATGTTTCGAAGATATTGCTATTGAACAATTACCTGGGGATCGTCCTCCTGTATCCCACCTTCCTGCTCAGTTGGTCCAGAGCCATTCGGATATGCAGAGACTGAAATGAACGATATTACACTGTCGTCAAATGACTAAAACGAGTAGTCAACCGAGGACGAGAACGAGAACTGCAGCCGCGAACGCTACTTGCAGATTCGTCATCATTCTGGTAGATTTTCAAGTATAATCCTCCTTTTCTTTGATGGCGTTCATTCACAGTGAGTCACTGCTCGAGAAGGAACCTTTTTCTACAACCACAAAGCAGGCGTGTGTCGCACCATCGCGTGCTCAGCCTGTTGGTCGCGGCGAGCAAACAGTATATTTTGCCAAATGCCTAACGGCGTTGCTTTAAACTGCCATTCATCATTCGCCCGGCGGCCTATGAGTGCTGGATTTTTTGCATGACGTTAGACGGGCTTCTTGTTTATCTGTTCGAGGAACCATCTATTCGAGGGCGGCTGCTCGATGGCGGCTGTTCGTGATCACTCTGCTCAAAATTTTTTGTCTGGATAGCCCTTTGTTCGAGGCACAACTGGGCTCTAGAGGCATTTTGTTCGAAGAGAAATGTTTTCAAATTTTTCGAAGCGTTAGGATGTAAAATGAATGAAATGAACGCAAAAGAGCGAGCGGGAAGGGATAACATGTGGTGCAAAGTAAAATCAGATTTTTTGGGTATCAGTGTATTCCATAATTTCTCTACAGCAAGTGAGCGACCAGCGATGAAAACAATCTATGAAGAGAAGTGTAATATTTTAATTCAATTCTTTCCTGTTTCCGTCCAACGAGAGGACAAATTCTGTCCAATTTTTGACAACTCCAATTAATCATTGCTTATCACGGTTCAAGTGCTTTGGCTAATAAATAGAAGTACTTCTGCCCTCTTTGGAAAACTCTAACGACTCTTCTGACAACTTGATACCTGTAGGGCATCAATATTCGATTAAGAAACAGTCAAAATTGTCATCTATTACTTAATATAATCTTGATATGCATTCTTTCACTAAGTAGCGACAGACGCACGATAAAATTTGTACCGTCAGTCAATCACCACTCGTAATCGCCGGTTGAACTATGCGGTTATATACACTGCTGATTGGAAGTTCAAAGCGGAAAGACCGGCGAGTGTATGTCAACCAGCGGTTGATATTGTGCCATGGGGTCGACTCGACTGTACACAGTGGCGTGATGATACACTGACGATCGTTCAGTAGTGCAGTATTACACGTGCATAAATTGTGATGTCCGCCGCTGAGCACGACAATCGAATCGGCCTCTTCGGAGCTACCAGCTATGTTGTTGGCAATATAATCGGTTCTGGCATATTCGTTTCACCGAGTGGAATTCTGCGCAGGACAAACTCCGTCGGTTTATCGCTGATTATATGGGTGGTCAGCGGTTTGATCACTGTGCTTGGCGCATTCTGCTACATAGAGTTGGGGACTGCTATTCGAGAATCGGGCGCCGATTTCGCCTACATCTGCTACGTCAAATGGTACCCGATCGCCTTCGCCTTCATGTGGGTGAATGTCATTCTGACGTATCCGGCGTCCGCCGCAGTCGGAATCGAAACGTTTGGCGAGTATGTGCTCACCGCCCTGGAGCCGATTGTCTGTATTGAAGCCACTAACCGAGCAATCGCGAAGAAACTCTTTGCATTCGCCATGATATGTAAGTCTCTTTTCCTTGCATCGCTGAAATATTATTACTGAAACAGCAATCAATCTTTAATTGGTTGATTAGTGTTGCACTTGTTTTTGCATGGAGTTGTCAGCCACTTAATGAAGCAAAGAAATTGTTTCGAAAACTTACGCAATCTTTTCAGTGTTGCTGACAATGACGAACCTGCTGTCATTGAAGCGGTATGCCAGTCGTCTGCAGATACTGTTTACGGCTGCAAAAGTTCTTGCCATGATCATCATTATTGTCACTGGTTTCTATTACCTCGCTTTCCGCGGTGGAAGTAGCAACTTTTCCAATCTCATGGACCATTCGAAGTACAGTCCTGGCGATCTCACGCTGGCCGTGTACGGCGGCTTGTGGGCTTACGGAGGCTACAATGTGCTCAACTTTGGAATTGAGGAAATAAAAAATCCGCGCAGGTATGGCTGATTCTTTTATGTTTTGCCTTCAAAGCTGATATTATTTTCAGAACTGTGCCGTTGGCATTTCTAATCGGCTTAGCTCTAGTCACGCTGCTGTACTTGACAATCAACGTCGCATATTTCGCTGTGTTGAGTCAAGACGAAATGCTCGATAGCGAGACGATCGCCGTTGCTCAGGTGCTTTCTAAACTGATTGCCAATCGGTCTTTATGAGAAAATCAAGAAATACGCCGACTGAGTTCCACTGATAGCGATTCGTTAGACGAGGAAGATTAACCCAGCGCTGTAGTCGGGCGTTTACACTGCAAATTGAGTTATCTTGGAAATCTAAAGCGCTTAAACTTATTTGATGATATTTCAGCAATTTGCGACCAAGGCGCTGGGTAACTTTGCCTATGCGTACCCCGCGATCATCGGGATCGTGTTGTGCGGAACGACGAACAGCGCCATATTCTCCTCGAGCAGGTACATGTTCGCCGCGGCTCGTCGAGGACACCTGCCATCTAGCGTCGCCATTCTCAACATCGATACCGATAGTCCTCGCGTCGCCGTCGTTGCATTTGTCCGCTTTCCAGCCCTTCTTCTTCTCATTTATAAGTCGTTGTTTCAGAGCCTGCTGACAATGGCAATGTCGTTTATTGGAGACATCGAGCAACTTATCAACTATGTCATCTCTCTCAGCTGGTTTCAAACGTGTTTTACGTTGGCCGCACTCATCTGGATCCGATTCAAGCACATCCCAGTTCATGAGAAAGCGCTGACAGTACGTTGCACATTTACTGCGTCAGCCGTGCTTGGGCCCCTTCTTGTTCGTCAATTACAAAAAGAACCTTGGCTGTATAAATAACTGATTATGAATCGACATTTGATCTCACATTGTGACAGTTTTCATTCCTAATCCAGGGCTGCCTCTTCCCCGATCGCCCTATTATAAAGTGCGATTTCAGTTCAACCTTGCTATTCCATTTCTGTATTTGCTGGTAAGCATAATGCTCGTGGCCGTTCCCATTTATCAGCGCCCGGTGGAGACGGCAATTGGCGTCGGACTTCTATTAAGTGGATTTATGGTTTATTACGCATTGTTAAAGACTCGAATGACGCCACAATTTTTGCGGAACCTCAATGGTATGGGTATATTTGTGATGCAAGATGACTGCATTAAGTCGCTGTTCATCTTAGAATCTTCAACGGAAGCATGCCAAAAGTTCTTTCTTGGAGTTCCTCAACTTTCTACTGGTTCTTCCGCTGAAGTTCGTCAAAGAAAGAACACTGTAGTTGACAACACATCGAATGTCAGCATTAAAGAGCAAAAATTCTAATACAGAGATGAATGATTCTTTTGTTCGCACAATGAACTCATTTCAGCGTAAAGTTTACGATTATAAACTGGCGATCAACTGCTTGGCAATCACTGCATTTTACAAAACGTGCTGCTGATTAGGTTTTAGAACAGAATTGCGTTGAGATAGACGATGAATGAGAAACGTGGAATGTCACCGAAAACACTGGCGTTGTCATGACATTCAACCAGCCGAAAAGGTTACTCTTCGTCTCCTATGAACCAGAGTGCGCAATCGACTAGTGCCATTTAGCCAACAATTTCCGGCCAATATCCCGTCGTCAGGTTGCTTGCTTTTATGCACCTGGATACACAGTTTAAATGCGATTGCTCTCAACAAGCTAGTCTTTCCTTTGTCGTCTGCTTCTGTTGCCGGCTGAATTCGTCGTAGCAGGATAAAATATGTCTTTTCATTCCCAGTTTTAATTCGCAGCTTCACAATGATGGTCATTGGGCTGCTATTGATAATCGCCGTCTTTGACAAAGGTCAAGGTAGGGCGTTGTGTGAACGAACGAAGCACAAGATCCGAATCAGATTCAAATTTTCAGCGGCTCAAACCCTGCCCCGATTTGAAAGTGGAGTTACGATTTTCGAAGGAAACGATGTGACGAATGCGTGGNGATCTTAATCAGATTCAAATTTTCAGCGGCTCAAACCCTGCCCCGATTTGAAAGTGGAGTTACGATTTTCGAAGGAAACGATGTGACGAATGCGTGGGTCGACGTAGACAAGCTGCTGCAGAGCGGGCAAAGCGGAAGTAAAAGTCTGATAAGCCAGTTCCGGGATACAACAATTGTCAGTCTTTATTCCTCTCATTGGTGGTTGAAACTCAGTAAAACTCACATTTAGAACATGAAATTTGGCTTGATTTCTCCGCTGTCGCCCATATCACCGCTTAACAACATCACTGTTAGCGCAAACGGTAGCGTGACGAAATCTGCGTTACTGTGTTACGGTAATATTGAAGATTTCGGTAAATTCAGGTGTTTGTTATGTCCCGGGAGTAAATCTAACAGACGGGTTACCGAATGAGGATTTTATCGCTCCTCTTATGGGAATGTATGAAACCACTCGCCCGGATTCGGAAATTGTATATGGAACCGACGGAACCAAGTTCGTCGCTGAATGGAGAAACATGGTACTCCAACAACAAAATAGTACAGTTTTTACTAGAATGTCGCCTGTCTACAGCAACGATTTTAGCGCCTGGATCGTTTAACTTTCAACTGGTTATCAGCAGCAATGGAACTGTTTGGTTCTTATATAGAACGGTATTCACGTTACGGTATTCGCTCATTTTACTGAAACAGAATGATTCAGATTCCGGTCAACTTTAATGCGACGACGTATACGCAATCAACACAGCAGAAGCTGGTGATCGCTGGGACGAACGTAACAGTTCGAAATCCCTTGAATGGAAAAATAGGTTTCGTGTTTTGCTCAGACGATTTGTGATTTAAAATAGCTTCTGTTGCAGTTCAAAACATGGCAAGCAATAAGCCCGACGTGCGAGCGCAGATGGGAGTTAAGCTTATCTGGACACCTTCGGGATCGTACAATCTGGATGATATAACCAGTCAAGCAATCACGACGATACCATCTCGCAACAACAACATTACGACACAGAAGAAAGCCAGTCTGTCTCAACTGAGCTTCTGTGCTGTGGTTCTCAGTTTCGCTTCTCTGGTTTACGCTAGCTCGCTAGGAAAGTAAATAAATATTATTTTCCTCTTATGACGTTCACTTGGCGCGTTAGTTTATATGATGCCGAAGAGTCAATCATTCGAGTTGCATCTTAACAAGAGGCTGTATACGAGACAGCGCATCATATGGTCGAATTTTCGAGCTGACCGACGATTATCTGAGCAATAGCCGTACAAGGGGGTCATCTCCGGCTCCTTCGAACTCAAACTAATGAGAAGCAGCCCAAAGAGGACGATTAATGGATTGTCAAAGTTCTCGCACGGCTCGCACACACCATTCCCGTACACACCTATTCATGTCGATCGGTTGTCCGTTCAAGCCATCGATGCGCTGTTGTGAGCGTGGGCGTTCATGCGAGCTGGCGACGTCAACACCGTCGGTCGCTTAAATACAATCGCCAAGGGGGACGTCAATTGTCGTCGACCTATCGTTGCTTCATACAATCGCGGGAGAACAAAGGAAACTGTGAGATCGAGCACGAAGCCAACAGGGCGTCGACTCGCTTCACCTTGTCAGCACGCGCACCCAACTACAAAATCTGTTAGCCGTTGTTTGCCAATTTCGATACCCGTAGGAGCCCCACGTCGACGCTTCCCCTGGTAGACGAACAATGGCGAGGAGAACAGAAATAAGAACACCGTTTTCAGCCACCGATATCCTTGCCATTAACCGTATACTGCTGCCTTGACTCGATTGCTAACGGAAGTATGATTACTTCTAAATTTTTCTGTAGAGGTGCACCTTTGAGATGTTGATTTGATACTCATCTGATATTAAATATACAAACTGCTGACTGGCGCTGGCTTGCTCTTATTTACTTCTGTGAACAACCTCTTCTGTTCGAAGTTTCGAGAGAATCACCGTCAATAAATCTCTTCGCAGAGACATAAATTACCGTAGTTAAAGGACAGCATTTGGAATAATTTTTACAATAATATATGATTATTTCTTCACTCGTAGAGGGGAGCTGTTCGTTTCTGTTTATCAAAATAAACGGCGAACATTTTCAAATCTGATTAATTTATTAAGAGTCGAGAAAAATCTTAACGATAGTATGAGCTCTCTGGAAAGAGATTTATTGAAGAAGATGATGCCTCCGTTGCCACCGAAGTTTGCGTAAGTTTAATCTTTCTTTTTGATTGTTGTAGATGGCAGCGACATGATCGATATTATACGTTGCTTTCTGGGTTGACAGTCCGTAGTTTTAGTAAATTTTCGTTCGAAACTATAGCGGTGAGATGCTTTTTTCAGGCCAGAAGGTGGTGGGGCGAAGAAGCAACGTGGACGATCTCGGGACTTTACCCCTTTGCCATGGACGGACTTCTTCGACAAAAAACAAGAGCTGAACATCGGCAGCGACAAGTTCAACGTCTATTTGAAGGGCAGCAGCGGGCCAGTCTTCTATCTTCTCCATGGAGGCGGCTATTCTGGACTGACATGGGCGTGCATGAGCGTTCGTCTTTTTTGACCTTTGTTGCTCGGGACGGGAATTTACTTTAAATATCTTAACTCTGGTTTTGAAGTGAAACTCTTATACGAGAGTGTGTTCGAGTTTTTCAAGTTCGAATTTTCAAACTATGCTCCCCGCCCTTGGGTGTAATTAGGTGATACCAAATAGGGTAAAATCTTATGCGAACACTGCCTTAAGCAAGAACACAATAAATTGCTCCATCGTATCAAATGAAATAGATTGTACTCTACATTACTTACCTTGAATAAAATGAAAAATTTAGGAGGAATTAACAACTAGAATTGAATGCCGCATAGTTGCGCCAGATCTGCGGGGTCACGGAGATACGAAGACTGACGGTGATAATGATCTCTCGACCGATCGTCAAGTGCAGTACGCTGAAGTTTTATTTCCGACCCTGAGCCCTTTGATAACTGTAACGTTTCAGAGATATAGCGAGTATTTACACTCATTTGTTTCCGCAGGATCCACCGCCGACTTTTGTGGTCGGCCACAGGTAAGCGAATCAATTCGCTTCTTCGCATAGTGCCGTCATAGAAAAGCGCTTTGAAAACATCGAAGCTTCCAGACTGTGGATAATCTTAAGAACATAATATCATTGTACTGGTGGAACAATTCTGGCCAGATTTATGATAACGACAAGAATATATAACATACGTTCTGAACATTTTACTAATTCTTCGTCAATCTGCCGGCATTATTTCACTAGTGCAACTTTATCATTTCCACTCTGATAGAGACGTTTTTCAAATAGAGAAGGATATTTTAAGAATCAAAAATGAAATTTGCAGTCAATATGGAAAATGTCCTGTTTAATTTGGAGAGTGTCTTTATTGAAGTGAAAATGGTTTTATATTATGTCCTTTAATTGTTGGCTATTTACGCGCAAAATTGAAATGATTCATGTGAAGGAGCTATAATTTATGAGCATGAAATGACAGCGATGAATATCGGTACTATTCAGCATGGGCGGCGCTCTCGCCGTACACGTGACGAATCGCCAGCTGATTCCGCACCTGATTGCAGTCGGCGTGATCGACGTCGTTGAAGGTTCGGCCATGGACGCCCTGCACGGGATGACAAACTTCTTGCGCGGTCGCCCCAGCCATTTCGAGTCCGTCGAAGCTGCCATCGAGTGGTGCGTGAAGACTGGCACTGTGCGCAATGTCCGCGCCGCTCGCGTCTCCATGCCCGCGCAGGTACGCCACCTTTGTTCTGCTTAAAAAACGATGCATTATTTGCAATCATTGCCTCGCTTTGATTGCCGTACTTGATTATTTCAGCTATTAAGGAATAGAATAGCTCTAGTTGACTCTGAATTCCACTAACTTTACGGGATACTGGAAGTGCTTAAGAGCTGCTGCTTACAGGTGCAACCGTCAACTGCCCCACCCGGCAGCGTTCTCAATGACATGGTAGAAGAGCGGGAAGGAGAGGAAGAAGAAGCATCATCAACGCCTGCGGCCGCTTCTACAGTGTGCGAATGGCGAATCGATCTGCTGCAGTCAGAGCAGTACTGGACTGGGTGGTTCAAAGGTCTCTCGCAGCTGTTCCTTGGCGTGCCCGCACCGAAATTGCTCATCCTGGCCGGCGTCGACCGGCTGGACAAGGACTTGACGGTGGGGCAGATGCAGGGCAAATTCCAGATGATCGTCCTCCCGAAGGTCGGCCACGCCGTCCACGAAGACTCGCCCGACCGTCTCGCCGACGCCATCACTACATTTTGCGTGCGTAATAAATTCTGTGAAGCCATTGGCGACTACCACCCAGTATATCCTGGCTGCTAACGATTCGATCTTTCATTTGCTTCCGCAACTTCATAGTTGCACTGCTTTCCGCTACTTCGGAAATGTCCTAATGATAATGCTCTGAAACGAATTTCGCAAGAGGCCGAGGCAATTGTTTCACGAACAAAGCGTGCTGTTTATAACCTATTTGTGAGGAAATCAGTTTAACCATGCCGATTTCCTCTGTGTTTGTTGTACAAGCGTGATCTTCTATTTATTGTGTTGCTGTGCTTTGGTACACCAGACAAGAATAAAATAGCGGTTTATATTAGTGGATAACTCTGGAACTACAGATACAACTTGATGAGTTCATCACCGACAGCGGCGGGAGTGAGAATTCCCAAATCAGTAAACAACAGCTTGATGTACTGCGGCGGGGTGTAGTCGACCAACGGATGTTCATCGGCAAGGTTCTTGTTCTCCTTGAGCGTCGACGCGCGATACTGCAATAAAAAAATCTGTACTTTGCTCTCTGCTAAGTAAACTCGGCAATGAACAACTTAATCACAGCTACATTTCTAACAATATTTTGCGTGTCAGAAGAGATTGAAAACATTAGACATGCAAATCTGCAAGCATTCTTGCCATGAGACCAAAACGGTTAAATCATCAAACAATTTGAGTATAAAAGAGAAACTTGACTAATAATACCGTACCTTGAAGACTTCAGGAATATCTTGTTGATTCAGCGGGTATTCCTTGACAAACTTGATGCTCTCGGTCATAACGTAAACGGGCTTGTTCATGGCCTTGGCGCAAATTGCCAATCCCAATGTTCCAATCTGTACAATAGCTATATGTGCAGCAGGCAAGAGCTTCAAGCAAAAGAACCGTTACCTTGTTGATGATGCCGCCCGTTTCCATCACTCCTTCGGCGCCGACGAACACAAAATCAATCGATTCCATCAGATATCTGAATGGTCACAATTACTGGTCTTAACAAGTCATGGACATGCAACTTTGAATACTAATAGCGGGGCAAAATGTGGCCTGCACGTACTGAGGGAAAAATTAGTTTGTGTTCGTTGTGGTCCTCACAAGGAATAGAAGCGGCCACAATAAAAGAGGTTTTAGATGAAGAATTTTATCGTACCCAACGGCTGAATCGAGAATCAACGTGCACGGGATACCGATGCTATCGAGGCGCTCTTTCGTGCGGCTGCCCGAAAAGTCTGGTCTTGATTCCGTCACGAACACGTGAAAACTAGTGCCCGACGCAGCCACCTTTCCCAACGCTTCCAACACAACTTTGCTATAGGAGTGTGTCAAAATGCGCTGAAATAAACGAGTGGATAAAACGAGTGTATTCTCAGTAGCAATACGTACGCTATTGTTTTTGATGAAAGGCTGCGCGAATCGAGCGATTTTCTGTCGCGATTCGGCCACTCGCGCGATAAACCTCGTCCCACGTTCCTTCAGCACTTTCATGCATTCGTCAAAGGTCTGCAAGAGAAATGCGTCAACATTTGCTAACGAGAAGAGCGCAATCCGATTTAAGTTGGTGTGAAGAATTTGAAGTTATTTATTTGCGTGTTAATGTAGAGAGTAAAGCTCATTGCACTGCAGCTGCTGAGTGCATAATGGGAATAATAATAATATTGAATAGGTGAGTGTCAGCTGAAGAGTGTGGACGCAAAGACTGACCTGAAGATCGAGTGACGCCAACGAGATGAAGCGCATAAAGAGTTCGCTGGCCGACTTGACCGACGTCGAGCTGTAGTCAGTGCTTTGCATCGCCGTCACGACCTTCTTCAGCTCATCCGTCAACTCGTTCACTGTCGTCGCTAAATAAAATATCTCTTTTCAATTGTAAGCGACACCCAACGAACCTTTGCTTTTCTCAAGCGTCGACATGAGGGTTTCGATAGCCGCCAGGGCCGTCGACTTGCTCGCATCCTTTTCGAGCAATTCGCTAAAGTAAATCCCCGCTGGGCTATCTTCCGTGCTTGGCGCCATTGCTCAAAGTCAAACGACAATGCTGTAAAGCAGAGATGACTATAATTAAACAACATCAGTCAAGTAACTGTCACGTTTGGTAATAACCATTCGCCATATTGCTCAAAACAGTCATGCAAATATTTAAAATAATTTAATACTATTCAGTACATTTAGTTCATATTCACAGAAGATATCCACTGAAGAAAAGTGACAAGAAACAGGCAGTTGTTGAGCATCAAATGACACTGAGCCGTTATCAAACAACAAAACTTACAACAGTATTGTCATGAATACGAATAAGTGAGCAAATATTCTATCCGTCATCATGTTTGTACAAATCAAGGTATATTCCTGCTCTATCGCGAGTGATGCGAAGACGAAAAAATTGAACCATAGAAGAAGTCGAAGCAGAAATCATCCCCAAGCAGACACCTTCGTGAATAATACAGTAGTCATTGACAGTGCGCTGCTGTGAAGTCGAACGAAGCAACGATAGCCTTTCACAAACGCATCAGACGACAGGAACCTTGCTCATTCGGTGAGCGTGCTGAGCGAAACAGGAGCGGTATAACTTGTTGTAGCACCTGAATGCGGCTATTTGTCCCAATTTCGCGCATATGCCGTTCACGCGACTTTCAACAATATACGATATGCGATGATCCAAAAGCACATTCCAAATTTCAGCGCAATGCATTGAGGATCGGACTCGTATGTAACAATAAAAGAGATAGTACTCGCAGAGAAGCACCACTAATTATACGGCATTCCATCAGTGCAATTTGGAATGAACTCTTGCGCCATCGTAGTTGCCAACGTACCTTTCTGGTATCCTGTGGGAAAATGACATCGTCGACAATCAAGCGAGACGCCGCCGACAAAGCGCTCTCCGGCTTTTCATCCTCCCGAGAATGGCTGATGACGGCGTTCGGCCACGCAAAGTAAAACGTCGGATCGAAAGATCGACCGCACTGAAAAGATGACACAATGTCGACTATCACTTTCATAGCGGTGGCAAACTAACAGTCAAAAAGTAGTCGGCTCCGAAGGCGCCGCCCACGTTGACGACGACCTTGTGCACGCGCGACGTCGCGATCGCTTGCATCAACTGCGCGTGCGGCTTTATCGTATCTGAATAAGAAGATCACACTGTCGTGTTCTACACTATATAAAAAGCCTATCCATAAAAGAGGTAGATGCTCCAAAAAATAGAATGTGAAAAGCTTTCAAGCACTAACGTTATATGTATGTAACTAAGCCTACTTACGAGCATCGTATTGTGACCATCCATCGTGTAGACAGCGCTGGAAAAACGCCAACGGTATGCCTCGATCTTCGCACATCTGGACAAGTTGACAGGCCTTCAACGCAGACTTGGCGTCGACGCCAGTACCAACAGCAGCCACCACGCCGATTGTTCGGCTGAATACAACAATAGATGAAGAAAAAATCTATTTGAAGATAATGAGCACTTATCACTTACCCATCGACTTTACCGTATCCGCAAATTAATCCCTCGCCGTACATTTGACGAAATTCGAGAAACTCACTGCCGTCGAGTACGCGAGAGAGCAGCTGTGAAAAAAGTTGGCTTCAACATTGAACACCAACGAAGAAAATACCTGGTAAACAAACGCAGGTGATGGATCAACCGAACCAGCCAAATTGATCAAATCGTCCTCAGGATACGCCGGTGATTGGACAGTTTTCTGATCGGCAGAATTTTGGGCACAATTGGACGCCTTCAGCGTCGACACAATTTGACGGCAATATTCAAACGCTTCTGGCTCCGTCTTGGCAAAGTAGTCGGTGCAACCGCTGTCGCTGAAATGGACATTGGTTGGTTGGGTAAGAAAAGGTCGACCATCCGAACCGGCAATGAAGCGTGGCGCCGCCCAGTTGCTCTGTGGAGACATTTTCGCCGAGCGCCGCCTTCACTAGCGGAGGACCGCCCAGGAAGACGGAGCCGATTTTGTCCACGATCACTGCCTCGTCGCTCATCGTTGGCACGTACGCGCCGCCAGCCGTGCAGCTACCGACCACCACAGCAATCTAAATCAATTGCTCATTCAGTAGCGCCTTCAGTGCCGCGGTGATCATGGCGTTTAGGTACGATATGATCACAGTAATATTCATTTGAGCAAATGATCTTAGAGTTTTCCCAACGAAGTGAGCGATTAATGAAACAAGATTTAATGGTATGGCATATTTGGGTCGTTAATAACTTGACAGTTTTTGAATACTGTGCGCACTTTAAGAATCACGTTGAGACATTTGTCACAAATGCTCGTAATGCTCAAAATGATATAAGATCTGTCGCCGTCCGGTCTCTACAATACCTGTGTAATGCCTTTGGCGCCGAGCACCGCCTGATTGCGAAAAGTCCGTCCTCCATGATTCTTATCGGGGAAGATGTCAGCCTGCAAAAGGGTAATATCGAGTTAAAGAAACTCAGTCGACAGACACCAACTTGTAGAGGCAGGAACGCACCGCCGCTGTCAATAACATAAATCGAAGGCAAGGCGAGTGTTTCCGACAAGTACTGCCCTCTCAGCTGCTTCTTCACGCCGACCGGATATACCGTGCCACCCTTTACGGTGCCGTCAGTGGCGTTGATGACGCACAGTCGCCCCGACACGCTGCCGATGCCTGCAAATTGATCCACGGTGAGCGATAGCAATTGAGGCTTTCGAGAATAATATTGCATGCATATCTATATTGACCATCTAAAATCATTTCATCAACTGAAACTTGAAGGGGAACTTTGCTCAGCTTTACCTGTGGGGAAATGCACCGTAGATTGAAATTAAATAAGTATAACAAGGCAGCTTGGCCGTTTGCTAATTACAATATACTCTAATATAAATCACAACCGACCTGTCATACACAGCTTAACAAAGTTTCGGGACAGTATTCAAAAATAGGGAGAGTGCAGTTCTCCTTAAATGTTATAGCAGTGCAAAACTAGATATCCGAAGTAAGCAAATTTAAATGCAAAAAAGCACCTATGATAGAGCCTCCTCGGGGAAGACCATCAGCAGATCCGACCAACTTGCCCACTTCCACGAAGGGCGCATCTTTATCGAGCAGCAGCTGCAGGCGCTCGTCGGCCAGCAGTTTGCGATGTTGAAGTTTATGTCGCTTGATAGCGTCCGCTCCACCGCCAGCTCCCGCCCATTTGTTCAGCTCACCCAATTTTGCGCACAATTTTTGATTTTCTTCCAGCCTGCAGTGTAACAACAAACAAGTTAGTTGCAAAGTCGAACAGAGCTGACGAAATATTTCATCATCATAGTATTATCAATGGAACCGTCGACATTTGACGTGTAAATATTGTTTGTCATTCAAAACAAAGTGTTCTTAAATTGAATGGAGAGAACGAACCGTGCTTGATCAACAGCGGCTGCTTCTACAGATAAACGATGAAACTGTCTCGCTCCGTGGACAGAGCATGATGAATACGGAGTTAAGCAACTTCCTCCTCTTCTTACCGCGGCGCTAGACGGCCAACGTCGCAAAGCATACATGAATAAGGTATCAAAAAAGGACAATGTTGCCTATTGTTAAACTTTCTGAAAATTCACCAAACTGGACTTTATTCAGCTCCAGCTCTGTGCAAAGAAACGATCCGATGAAAAGAGTATTTTCTGGGTTGCTTACAGTACACTGTGCAATATTGCACATGCATTTTGTTGAAAGCGTGTTGAGTACCAAAAGTAAAAGGAAGGCAAAGAACGAGATTTGAGAGATATCAAAAATAGTAATAAGTGTTTAACAACGTAATCTAGGGGTATTTAGAAAGCATAGGCTTGACTCTGGACGAAAAAAGCCGTTTAATATGTATAAACTCGTGGCGTCCTGCAAAGATTGTCTGCAATAGGGAAGGCGCGTCTTCGCGGAGGGTTCGAACGTTCAGCGACAGTCGCACTTCGACCGAATCCGAGACCGATCGGGTGACGGTTCCGTTCGATTTTGTTGATTTTTGCATCGATTTCTTCTGCCCATTACAAGAATTCAGCGCTGCATTTGAAGTGAAACGCGGTGATAATGAGTTCGGGAAGTGCCGCAAGCTTGGAGGCGATACGCCAAGAGCTGAAAGATTGCCAGGCGAGAAACGCCCAGGCCGCCAAGCTGGCATTGGAACTAGTACACGAAAAGGATACATTAAAAGCGGAAAATGTCAAGTTCAGGGAGCAATTCGCCGTCGAACTTGAGGTAAGGTGTCTGTCTATCTTTCTTTGCATCGATTAGCGGAAATATATGCGACCATTGTCTTTGAAATTGTATTGAACCTTTGTCTACATCAATCATTGATAGAATTAGTGTGATAATTTTAATCGTGTGAGGTTTTTTTCAGCGATTGCGCGATGAGAATCATTCGCTAAGTTTACGATTAGCGACGAAAACGGACTTATTAATACAGTACGACGCCGATTTGGAAAATATGCGAAGCGAAATGAATGCGGCTGATTTGGCGGAGAAGGATCGTATGCGCAGTGATTATGAGCAAAAGATGATCAAACTTCGCAAGAAGGTGAGAATTTTCTTTTTAATTTATTGATGATCATCGGTTCGCCGTATGCAATTGGTCGCATCCGAAAGAATGAGCGTGGCGAACCTATTCTCTCGATTGTTTAACAACAATAGTGCACGTTGGCACGAATATTATCGACTGTTACGTTGTTCGGATACACCGCAATGTTCTACGGATTCAACGATGTAACCGAATCTTTGACATTTCAGAATGACGAGATTGAAAAAGATTTGATCGAATCGAAACAGATAATGGATAAATTAACGGAACAGTTGGCTGACTCCCGAAGAGAGCTCGACCGAGCGAAGAGACGCGCTCGACTCAGCGACGATTCCCTCGATAGCAGCAGTCGCAATCGTACGCAGGAACAGCTTCGACTCGACTTGGCCCGTCTCAACAGCGACTACGTACGGTTCATAAACAAAATATAATGAGTGCTATTGGAGAACTTGATTATCCTATGAAATTGAACATTTTGCTCCCTAAACGATTATATTCGAGAAGAGCCAATTGAAGTATCAAATATTCAAGCAAATTTTTAATTTGTCAGTATTCATCCTGTAATTTTTTCAGGAGACAATCGTCCAGGAACATACTGAGTTGACCGAGATTGCTCACACTCTCCGATTTGAGAATGCGGAGTTCAAGCGGCAATTGGAAGACGAAACCTCTCGAGCGGATGAATTTCAAAGTCTGAGCAGCCAATTCAGAAAGGAGAATGAGGTGCGTAGCCGTTCGATTTGGCGGATTACGGTAATACCTCTTTTAGGAGCTGAGGGAACGCGTAGCGTTGATGTCGGGCGAGCTAGAAACCGCTCGCGGGTCGCAGAAGACGGCGAGGAAAGGAAACTCGATGTTTGCTGAAGTATGCTTTCATCAGTCGTATTTGTCATTTCTGGCACATGGCGGGTGATTTTTTAGCTCGACGACCATAGAAGATTGATGGAGCGGAATATTATCACGCTGAAGGAAGATAACGAACGACTGATGGGGCGCAACGCAGAACTCGAGCGCGAAATTCAAGTGCAACAGCAGCATCTGATGGTCGCGCTTCAGGTCACCGAAGGATCTGGCGGTAGAATATTCCTCTTTCGACTGTTCACTTTGTTTCTGGATAGTGGGCGGTACAGTGTTAGGGGTATCCTGAATGCATCGACGCTGTCAAAAGTTTTTGTCTGCACTATTTGCACCAATACACGTTGAAATTAGTTTCTAATGAGCAAATGATGATTGAATGCAGTACTGTGGAGAATGATGTAGATTTATTTAGGAACCTCGCGAGCAGTGATGGAAGAGTTGACTCGACTTCGCGGGGAGAATCGGGCGTTGACGGCGCGGTTGTCGCAGCGCATGCCCAGCCTAAACGCCCTATCGAACGACGAATCGGCCGGCGCATTGCTCGCAGACACCGATCGTCTCTCCAAAGACATGATTGTCTCGCTTCGGTAAGGATTATTCTCTCAGTTGCTTCTCATTCAGTGCTCGCTCTTGAAAGCCAGCTTTACCAAAATTCATCGATACTCATATCCCTGCTGCATTATTGCCTTTTTAAAATGTTGGTCATTTGTAGAATGGAGAATGAACGATTACGGAAACAGATGCTCAACGTGACGACTGAAAGAGACCGCGCTCTCGATGAAAACGTGTCGGAGAAGCAGCGTTATCGCCTTTTGCAAAACAAATTGACCGTTTCCGAAAATGAGTGTCAGAATCTTCGTCGACGGGTCAACACTTCGCAACCGCCTGCGAAGTACACCTCGCAAGGTAAGTCTAATTCACAAAGTATTTGCTCATACAAAGAAGGCACAGGCTCGTTTACACTCATTAACACTATCTTAGGTTCGTTTTTTAGTTTGGGACGGTTGAGTCTAATGTTAAATACGCAGGCAATCTACATCCTTCTCCAAACATATGTACGATAGCATATTGAACCTCACAGTATGATGGTCATATAAAAAGCGATTGCAGCAAGTACAAGTGGACGAGTTGAATTTATCACTCCGGTGTTGGCGGACGTTGCGACGAAAACAGCCGCGATGAACTTAAACGAGGCGAAATCGGTGTTGGCTGAACAGCAGCAGGAGACGGAGGAGACGTGGGCGGCGCCTCGACGACAGAACAGCAAGAAGGTCGTTCGTTTCGACGCCGCCGAAGATATGGTAGCGGAAGCGTCCAGCGATTTTGCGGTAGATAGCAAAGAGAACAGCGCCGTTGTGGGCGAACGAAGAAGACGAGGCGGCAAAGTGATCGACAGAGTGAAGCGCGTGCCTGACGCCAACGATCTCGACACCAGCGCCGGCGACTGTAAGCAGCAATGAGTCGACTCGGCCTATTGACCCGCTGAACTCTCCACCTTGCACGTCTTATTTGTGTCCCCGCATCGTGCAATGTATCATATCGTTGTAACATATCATCTTTATCCTCGACTCCGAATCTTTCATGGAAATTGCATAAATTCGGATTGCAGTCGATTATATGCCTTCCTTATCAAATGTGCGTGTACTTTACTGAAGGCTGGCTCTATGCGCAATAATTTGTACGTTCACCCCTCATTTTGCAGTAATTATTAGCAGAGTTTTGATAATGCCCCGTTCCGCAAGTGTTACGTTACTAACGATCAAATTTTTTAAGTGTAATTATGTTGACGTCGTCTTGCTTGTTTCTATATGGTATTCGTATTTAAAACGCGGTCCATACTCTTGTGGTTGTGGAACAGTGCCAATCGATACAATGTATCGATTAAAAAGGCATCAAAAAATTGAATTAGTGCATGATGAAATCAGCTGACTGCGAGTGGTTCGTGGTAATCGGAATGAAGAAGTGAAAGTAACTGAGAACAGAGTCAGTGATGCATTCGATCAGCCGAATGGACTATTGTCGGCGACGGTTTTGACAAACGGTGTGATTAGGTTAGATCAGACAGTTGTCCCAACTAGTGCTCGAGTTTAGTGAGAGTTGGCTTTACAGAGAAGTGGACAAAGTGTATTATTGCAGCGAGTTTCTTTCAGCGCATCATCGTTGGCGAGCGATCAGCGGCGGTACCTATAAGAAAGAACATATCGAACTTTGTTATCGACTGCTCGAGCCACTTTTTGCGTTTTTATATTCAAGCATTATGCTCTAAAAGTTAGTCTTTACTGCGTCATTTCGTCGGTCGTTAACCGCGTCCCATTTTTTTGGATATCAAACGTAGTTCGAGCTCTATGCTAATGTCGCAGAGTGAAAGCACAGAGCAGTTGGGTCCTAACACGATTCGCCTGGCGGGTATTTACGGTGAACTACAATCTGATGTAAAACGGTAATGTGATGCAAATAATCTGAATAAAAATAGAGACGGGCACAGCGCGTCAGTCAACGAGCAGATTACGGTAGTTTCGATGTTGAGAAAAATGGTCACGCCACAACGCATTTTCAGCAAATTTTAAGAATCGTATTTAAAATTGTTTTTAGGTATTTTTGACGGTTTTTACGATGCCTAGGCTTATTTTACGCTAAAATCTACCTTAGGAAGGTATTTTTTAGCCCTGTTTGTACTTTTTTATCGAAAATCGGCCGCGCGTAATTTTACACTTCGTTATAATTTCAATAATATCTCAAAACTAAGGCATTTATTCGCTCGGTTCCCAGCAGAATTGAAATCTACGCTATTGGTTACCCCAGTTCTGCTAGTTTTCGTAATTTTTAGAAACTGTTAAATAGCGCGATTTTTCGAATTAAGATTTACTATGGGAAATACGAGAAATGAGGGGTATTCGAGTGTTCTAATGATTATATTTTATATGTCAATGGGAAATATCGTCGGTTCCCAGTGATTTTGCAAAGTAGAAGTGGCAAGCTTCAATTTGCACTATAAATTAAGCGATTTCATTTAAGTTTAGGGGCGCGAAATGAATTAAGTAGATGACAATCTCAATGGTTCGACAGCAAACTCCGGACGTTTTTTACGGTATCACGGTTCGAGATGACGTCACACGTGTCAAAATGAGGCGGTTAAGGTCGCGATTACGTCATTTCGATGGGCTCCACACTGATCCTTTAATAGTTGTTTGAAATTTTTAGTAAATCAGGGTTGGTCCTGACACGATACGTGTCCTCTCCCCTCCCGCTGGAGACCACATTTGCGCTTGCTCCACGTGCAATGGTGCATTCACTATTTCGATGAATTAAAAATATATATGATGATTTAATGAAAAACGAAGCATACAGTTGCATTCAGCTCGATATTAGCTATCGTTTGGTGTAACATTTGTGGCTATTTGCTGCTTTTCAAATTTTGATTGCCCGTCTCTAAATAAAAAGGCTTCTCTCAACAGCGATTCTCGCCAGAGTGTGAAACGCCTCACGTGGGGCGGTGTTATTAGTTTGGGAATCGACGAACGATACGAAGTACAGTCCATCGCACGCCCGAGGATTGCGTTCCCGATTATACCCGCGTTGAAAATAAAAAGCCGAGACCATAATGGCTGCTAATAAAGAGCGAAAGAAGGTCGCACAGCTGTTGGCCAAAGAAAAGGAAGTCCAAAAGAAATGGGAGTCTGTGCACATATTCGAGGAAAATGCTCCGGCTGGTGGCAATAAGCACGTTTCTTCTGTTTTATATTGTTTTTCTAATGACTGTCTGATTTACTTGCAGTGAGCAAACGCCCAAGTACTTTGCGACGTTTCCCTATCCGTACATGAATGGACGTCTTCATTTGGGTCACACGTTCACTCTGTCGAAATGCGAGGTAAAATTAATTTCTCGCCCAAATTTTGCGTTTCATTGTCTGATAATCTTATATTTTGTGTACCGTTAGAGTAGGTTGTGTGATAATTGTACGAATTAAAGTATATCTGCTTAATTTCAGTTCGCAGTCGGTTACCAACGGATGCGTGGCAAGAAGTGTCTCTTTCCAATGGGATTTCACTGCACAGGAATGCCTATCAAGGCGTGCGCTGACAAACTGAAGCGCGAACTCGAAGAATTTGGCTTTCCGCCTAATTTCCCGGTCGAAGAAGTCGGGGAAGCAACGGGGCCGAAGGAATTGACGGCTGACGATATTACTAAAGATAAGAGCAAAGGGAAAAAGGTGCGTGTTCGTTTATGACATGATTACATCACATTTTATAGTGGAAAGAAAAATATTTACGATAGGCGATCCAATCGTCCGATTTCATTATGTGGGTGGCACTGTTTACGATGAATCATATTTTGAAGTTTGCTGAATTGAAAGCGCGTATTTTAGTCGAACAAACTATTATTTTCCACTTCCTGTTCATACACATTGACGCTTTCATTTCAGAGCAAGGTGTTAGCGAAGGCGGGTTCGAGCAAGTACCAATGGAACATCATGAAATCGCTGGGACTTGGCGACGACGAAATCGCCACCTTTGCCGATACCGACTGCTGGCTGAGGTATTTTCCGCCGCACGCCATTACCGATCTGAAGTCGATGGGTGTGAAGGTTAGTACCGTTTACTTTGCCCTGAAAGTGTTCAATCGTAGAGTGCACTCCGTAGTTTTCAATCAGGCATCTTTGATCCGTCTGAAATATATACGACCAGTCGTTTTTTGTTGATCTGTTGCTTTATTATTTCGGCACATTCTATCTTGCAATTGTTTATTTCTCTTTGGTCAGCTGATTGAGAATTATCATATCTTTCGTGAGTGAAACGAATCTTAACATCTTTGCAGGTGGATTGGCGTCGTTCGTTCATCACGACGGATGTGAACCCGTACTACGACTCGTTCGTCCGCTGGCAATTCCTGCGTCTGCGCGACGCGAACAAAATCCAGTTCGGCAAGCGCTACACAATCTTCTCGCCCAAGGATGACCAGCCGTGCATGGACCACGACCGCGCGAGCGGCGAGGGCGTCGGCCCTCAGGAGTACACGCTGATCAAACTGCGCGTGCTCAAGCCCTACCCGGCCAAGCTGAAGAGTCTGGAAGCGGACGCTCGACCTGTCTTCCTTGTCGCCGCCACTCTACGCCCAGAGACTATGTATGGTCAGACTAATTGCTACCTCCATCCCGACATCAAGTGAGCCATTTCCTCTTCCATCGAATCGCTTATATCCTTGCTTCTAATAGATATTCGGCGTTTTACGCCGGCGGAGCCAAGGAAGGCGAAATTTTCATCGCGACGACGCGTTCCGCCCGCAACATGAGCTACCAAGGTTTCTCAGCCGAAGACGGCAAGGTCAAAGCGGTCAGCGGTCTCGAGACTGTGATGGGGCACGAACTGCTGGGCGCCGCCTTGTCCGCTCCGCTATCTCACTATGACAAAGTCTACGCTCTCCCTATGCTTACCATCAAGGATGACAAAGGTTTATCATTTGTTCTTATTTTGATGCCTCTTGTTCAGAGTGCCGCAGTTATTAAGTCAGTTAATATTATTTTGTGTCAGTGCTTCACACTTTTGGCGAATTGAGGAAGATCGATTAAATTGAACGTATTGAAAGCGTTCAACCGTTATAGGAACGGGCGTCGTCACGAGTGTGCCCTCAGATGCTCCGGACGACTTCGCGGCATTGATGGATCTGAAGAAAAAGAAGCCATTGCGAGAAAAGTATGGAATCACCGACGAGATGGTGTTGCCGTTCGAGCCGGTTCGACCCTGATACGACCATTTTCACAATACGGCGATGATAAATGAGCTTTGTTTTATAGGTGCCGATCATCGATATTGCCGACTACGGTAATCTGGCGGCTGTATTCATGTGCGAGAAGCTAAAGATTCAAAGCCAGAACGAGAAAGACAAGCTCGAGGAAGCCAAGAAGGAAGTGTACTTGAAGGGCTTTTATGAAGGCGTACGTTTTGCAGTCTTTTCCCCCATTGCATGCGTTCTTATTCAATACCACTCTCGTTTAGGTGATGTTGGTCGGCGAGTGCAAGGGGCAGAAGACGGCGGATGCCAAGAAAATCATTCAGGAACGAATGATCGCCAAGGTTGTTGTTGTTGTTTATATTGTCTCAGTAGCGAGTGGTATTAAATGCAAAAATTTTCGACGAATCTACGCATGACGCGTGCAGCCTAAATCTGCATTGAAAGTCCCGATTCCTTTTGTCGAGACGCGACTGCTCACGTTTGCTGTTATAAGAAATCTCTGCGTTGATTGAAGGTTAAAGCGTTAATAAGCGTAGAGTGACGTTGCAGGGTGAAGCGTGCAAGTACGTCGAGCCGGAGAAGAAAGTCATTTCGCGGTCGGGTGATGAATGCGTCGTCGCTCTTTGCGATCAATGGTGCGACGGTCTACTTTGAATTGCCGCCTATTCTTTTACGTACCTATACTTCAGGTATTTGAATTACGGCGATCCCGAGTGGAAGAAAGAAGCGCACAAGGCGCTCGAGCGTCTTAACACCTATTCAGAAGATGTGAAACATAACTTCGAATCGACCATCGAATGGCTGCACGAGTATGCCTGCTCGCGCTCCTACGGTTTAGGTATGATGCGCCCCTTTTCGCGCCACTTTTTATTAGCATATTTCAGGAACGAAACTGCCTTGGGATCCTAAATATTTGATTGAGTCGCTGTCGGATTCGACCATTTACAACTCGTACTATACCGTCGCTCATCTTCTGCAGGCCGGCTCGCTCGACGGACACAAGCCCGGTCCGCTCGGCATCAAGTCGGTTATGCTTATAATTCTTCTCATTATTATATTATTAATCTTTACACTTCTACCTACAAGGATTCCGAACATGTTCTAAGATCAAATTTGTGCGAGCGCCTCATGAGTGTCGCTTTCAGAGCAGAGGAAATGACGCCCGAGACGTGGGACTACGTGTTCAACAACGCTGCATACGATAAGAAAACCATGCCCGCGCCCAAGGAGAAACTCGACCAGTTGCGCAACGAGTTCTCCTACTGGTATCCGATCGACATGCGCGCGTCAGGCAAAGATCTGATCCAGAACCATCTTACCTACTTGCTGTTCAATCACGTGGCGGTGTGGAAGAACGACCCGTCCAAGTGGCCCGTCAGTCTGCGCGCCAACGGCCATCTGCTGTTGAATAACGAAAAGGTATATTACGCTACCGCACAACCGTCAAGTAATGTTTTTTACTTAAATCTCGTTCAGATGGCCAAACAAACCGGCAACTTCCTGACACTGGCTGATGGCGTTGAGAAGTTCTCCGCCGACGGAATGCGTCTGGCGCTAGCTGTAAGCATGACGCTTCTGTCTTTCTCCCTCACCGCTGACGACTTTGACTGCAGGATGCCGGTGATGCCGTCGAAGATGCCAACTTTGTCGAGGCGATGGCGGACGCGGGCGTGCTGCGACTGTACAATTTCCTCGAGTGGGTGGGGGAGATGCTCGAGTTGAAGGAGAAGGGCGCCTTCCGAAGCGGTGAGCCTACCACCTTTAACGATCGCGTCTTCATCAACGAAATGAACAAAGCTATCGGGGAAACGGCCAAGTACTACGAGCTGACGTTGTTCAAGGAAGCCATCCGCACCGGATTTTACGAATTCCAGGTACGCTCTACATGTCTCAATTGCCTTTGTTGATGCGCGAACGCATGTGCTTGAATGCAAATACGACGAGGTCTTTGCCTTTGTAATGCACTTTGTGAAAGTTCCTAAACTACTTGTTGAACACTTTCGATGGCACTCTGTTCGTACGACTGTGACAGCTGACCAAATGTTACCTTTACGTTTTCAATTTGTGACGATGATCAGTTGTTTTTTTCAGATCTATCGTGACAAGTACCGTGAGTTGTGCGGTGGCAACACGGGTATGAACGAGCAGCTCGTCATGCGCTTCATCGAAACACAGGCGCTCTTGTTAGCGCCGGTGTGTCCGCACATCGCTGAGCAGACGTGGGAATTGTTGAAAAAGGTGCGCCATCAATTCGATTCTGCATTTTCTTCGATGTTACCGTGTATTTTTGCAGCCTCGAATGATAATGGAAGAGCGCTGGCCGGAAGCGGCGCCTGTGGATGAGCTGCTGCTGCAAGAAGCGGCCTTCCTAGAAAATTCAGTCAGGGAGTTCCGCGCCCGGCTGAAGAATCTGTTGACGCCGAAAGGGAAGAAGGCGACGCCCGCCGATCCGCCCACTCACGGCATCATCTACGCCGCCAAGGAGTTTCCCTCCTGGCAGGGCGAAGTGCTGCGCACACTGCAAAAAATTTACAAGGTATCATATCGTTGCCCTTTTGATCGTCGGCGATTCGCGTCAACTGTCCATTCACAGAGTCTCTCTACTGTCAATATCTGACTGCATAGCTCAAAGCGTGCGCATATGCTGAAGCGAATAACCGCCTTTGTTCAGGAAAATAACAACTCGCTGGGCGACAACAAGGAAATCGCCGTCAAGCTGGGCGCCGTGCCGGCGCTCAAGTCGGTCTTGAAGAAGACGATGCCGTTCGTGCAGATGGTCAAGGAGCAGTTGACGCTGCGCGGCTCGTCGGCGCTCAATTTGTCATCATCATTCGACGAGAAGGCTGTATTGAGCGAAAATATCGACTACATCCGGTCGACGCTCGAGTTGGACGACGTCGAGGTCAGGTATACTGACCAGGCTGGCGTCGACGCCAAGATCAAAGAGGACTGCTGTCCCGGCTCGCCATTCATCACTTTCCAAGTTGAGGTGCGTCGTTGTTGCTGATTACACGCCAGCTGGAAATTACCCATTCAAAGACTGCATACATATGATAGTTTATTTTGCCGCATAATCGCAATAATTACGCGTTATCCAACAAAATTCCCAAACCGACAACCGTCGCTGTCCATTCCTCCTGGCATTCATATTTTATTGACTCACGATCGCCATTTCAGCGTGGAGTTGCGATTCAATTTGTTAACACGGATCCGTGCAACGGTCTATTCGACTTTTCCATCAACGTCTTCCCCGGCGATACCGTTCCTTCGATCGTTCGCCGTTTGCGCCGCACCATTAAGGGAGTCAAATGTACGGCTTTCTTTTCTTTTTGCAACTGTTATTTATTGCAATTGTGTTGCAGCGAATTCAAAGGTAACTCTGTGGCGTTACAACGACCCGGTCGGCGGTCCGCGAAAGATTACATCGATTAAGAGCCCGAGAGAATACAACACGGTCATCGCCGATTCAGGTAGGCGCACGTTCTATTCGATATCAGTTGCAATGCAGCAAGCCGTTCCTCTCGATTAGCTGTAAGAGCAATATGAAAAGAGAATGTCCAATCGGACTCTTCAATCCTGTCCATTCTGACTTGTGTGCGCATTGCAACTTTGCAAATCCTGCTGTGTCACACCCATCTCTGCATAACGTTTACCTTTTCAGCTACTCTGAATGTAGATGTTGATAAGAAGACTGTTTCTCTGAAGGAGAATGGACACTCATTAGATTTGGGAGAGTTCATTGTTTACGCCGTTGAGTAAATCCGGCTGAAGATGTCGTCTATAGAGTCGTTGAAGATATTTGCGATCAGTCGTGGACAATTTTCGTTGAAGCTGGCTGATGTCAACGTTGATAGATCTTGTTGTTTCGTTGTTATTCTTGATTTTTCTTGTTCTGCAACTGTTGCAGTAAATATTAAAGAGCCTCGAGCCTTTACCATCGGTCGCATGATATTGATTTCTTCGTCAATTGTTGTGAGCCAGGTGCACTGCACTACTTTTTTCGCGTTGTTTGACCCAACACAGGCGGTCTAATCTGCGACGCGTTGTGTAAAGAGATACATTGCGGCCGCTATTGCAGGCGTGCGCTCAATATTGACGGTTGCTTGTTATTTTCTATTGTGGCTCAAATATGGAAGAGCAAGAAGTGTTGCCGGCGAGCAGCTCGACGATCACCGTCGGCCAGCAGGCGCTCGCCTCTTGCTGCGGCGCCATTGTGACGTCATTGTTCGGTAAGGATCTGTGAGAGAAGAGTAAACTGAACCGATCCACTCTCTGTTCCCGCATGCGCTCGTCTCGTCCTACGTCTCAAATAATTTATTCGATTCGCGTAGAACTAGATGCTTAGTTTTTGTGGTTCGATTTTGAAGATGTCGCTTGTAGTAGTGTGATAGTAGCAATGTGTGGCGGTGAAGCGTTGCTTTATTTTTCAGTTACACCGTTGGACGTTGTCAAAGTCCGATTGCAGCGACAGACGGCGATTGTTTCTCAGAAACGGCCAGCGGTACGACCGGGCGAAGGAACTCGGCGACTGAGTGGGTAAACTCGTCCGTAATTGCAATCGCACTTTGACCGCGTCGCTTGCCACCTTTCAGCGTACCGTCTCTCTGCTTAATCATTCTCTTTTGATCATTTCAGTCACTCCGTTGGACGTGGTCAAGATCCGTCTTCAGACACAAGGGCACCCGCTTCAACAAGGAAAATGCTTTCTATTTAGTAACGGCTTGATGGACCATCTTTGTCTCAATTGCGCTGAAACCACCTCGACCGCCCCCTGCGAATGGTACAACCGTCCAGGACGATTCTCCGGCACCCTCGTCAGTCCACCCCGCCATTTTTACATCTCTTTATCCATCATTTTTCAGGATGCATTTGTCAAGATCGCGCGACATGAAGGTGTTCGATCTCTGTGGAGTGGGCTGTCGCCGACAATGTGAGGGGTTATCAGTTGGATATTCACCGAACGTTCTTTGCGCGTTCTTTGTATCAGATAGCGTAAAGAGAGACAGAGCATCGATATCAGGCGCACATTAGAGGCCGTATTCGTAAAACTTTCCTTCTCGAGTGGGCAGTACCGGATTCTCGCAAAGTATTGCCTTGATTACATCCAGAACCGAGGCGCTGTATAAGCCCACCCCTAGAGGGCTTAAACCGCGTGAATAAAACATTGAAGTAGAGAAAACATTTATCATAAACTGTACGCGTACAAGAACTCAAATCTCTGCATCAATTAGCAAATCGAGTAAGTCCGAAACAATGGTTTTTTAGAGTGATGGCAGTGCCGGCAACGGTCTTCTACTTCGCTCTGTACGACAATCTTTTGCTGCGTATGCGTCGAAGAAGAGTGAGTGAGGTGTGGGCGCCGATGGTAGCCGGCGGAACCGCTCGAGTGGCCGCTGTGACGCTCATTTCGCCTCTCGAGATGATCCGCACAAAGTTGCAATCGGAGAAGCTCACTTATAAAGGTCTGGATTCTGTCACTTAGCACGGATATAGTTACCGATTAATCAATAGTTTATCATGAACTAACAATAAACCTGCAATGTATCCGAGGAAACGATGCTGATAACAACAGTTGCAATATGGTTAGAGAACATATGAATATACTCTTTTCTGCAGACGTTTGGCGAGCAGTCAGCAAAGCGAAACAGTCGGAAGGATGGTTGGCGTTATGGCGCGGCTGGGGACCGACTATCCTTCGAGATCTTCCATTTTCCGGTATAGTCGCATTTGATGATATCTGTATAGCGCTTCGACTACGGCTCCATTTTAGCGATTTACTGGTCTGCTTACGAGTATATGAAGAAACGCCTTATCAAGTATTACAGCTTGAAAGAGACGACATTTTCCATCAGCTTCGCATCGGGCGCAGTAGCCGGCTCTGTAAGTGATTGCTTCAGTCAATTGAGATAGCTTTACAATTTGTTACTACTTCAGTTAGCAGCTTTGTGTACACTGCCTTTCGATGTCGTAAAAACGCATCGACAAGTCGCCATTGGTGAAGCAATCATTCAACCAGGTAATTACTTTGTCCAGTCTTTTTGATTGCTTTACGTTGAGTATTGTTGGATCGCTGATGACACTGAAATCGAATTTCTTAACTATGAACAGTTTCTTTCGTTATGAACAGTCATCATTTCGGCGATTGTAATTTCTTTTTTTGTTGTCTTGTAACTTCTTTGTCGCAGTCAGTCTGACATGTTCTACTTTCTTGCAGGCGAGAAAGCTCTGCCGACGTCGACGTGGACGCTGATGCGAACCCTGGCTCGTGAGAGAGGGATCAGATCGCTCTTTTCTGGTTCGTTTATTCGCTCGCTCTGATTTGCTGTTTATCGCGCATTTGCTTCAGGGGCTGTGCCTCGAGTGATCAAGATCGCGCCAGCTTGTGCCATTATGATCGGCTCC
>NIUQ01002958.1:0-19578 GCA_002796945.1 Plectus sambesii
GATCAACGGTGCTTGCTCCATTGTTGACAACTGCTCGAAGATGGACGGCCGATAGCGATTATCGCCGATGTTCGTGTGCTGAATGCTCGCATACGGCGTTTGTCCTTCGTTCTCCGCCTCCTCTTCTGACTTTACGCGATAAGCAGCCTCCGGAGCGAGACCAGCCGCCTACAAGGATACTGTAGCAGTGATATGTGCAGCGCGCGAGCGCTCCCATTAAAATTAGAGTGGGAAAATGATAGTCTGCTCATTTACTCATTTTCATTGAAGATCAGGTTTATTGTACTCGTAACTTTTTCCATCAATAACAAGGGAGCAGAATTTTGATCTTGCAAAAACAAAATTGGAGGTGGGAAACTCAATCAGATGCTTCATTAGTTTTTCTTTCTGCTCCTTTGCCTCGACACAAAACGAACTAATTGAATGTTATGTACAGATGAAGAGAAAATGACATCTATACTAACGAAGAAGTTTTGAGTACAAGGCTCCTTTGGCGAACGGTGCCTCTCAAATCTTCCCCTGTTCATCGTAAATGCTGCCGTACTTAACGGAAAACTATGACACAACAAGTGTCATCTTGTTTTCGACCACCGCATTAGGATTAATGGAAGCAAAAAGTCTCACCCTCATTTCATCCATTTCCTTCGCCGAGTAGTCGGGCGTGTCCACTTCGTAGACATTATGGAATTTGCCAAAATCAATGCGATACTCGCCATTTTCTCTCTGATACGTCACGAGTTTCTCGAAGCTATAATCATGCAGAAGCTGTTTTAGAGGGAACCTCAAGGGAAACGAAAAATGAACCTAAATAAAGCATTCAATGATGTAAATCTCGTTTTTCATTTTTTTATATATAGAAACTGGCCTAAATGAATATAAAATACAAAGAAAGTGAAGATCGCAGTGCGCTCAAGTTATTTAAGTTGCAATGTTGTCATACATTTTTGAACTTTGCGCGCAAAATAATCATGGCATACCGAAATTCCTTCGAAATTTTGAACAGCACAACATGCACGTCCTTCGCTCTCTACTTCCTTCGCACTTAACGTTTATTAAAAGTCAATTTCGACGTAAAATAGGGCGAAATTTGTACTCTACCATACTGTTTGTATATAGCCTTATTTCACTTCAATAAGGACACTTTCATATTCAAAGATGAAATTTTCATGTCAAATCAATATGAAATATGTTCTCACTTGTTTGGAAAATGTCCTTTCTAAAGCGGAAATGATAAATTTAGGTGAACTTGCTACTTGCTTCAAATTTTCCCTTTCTATAATATGCAGTCTCTATGAATTCGAAAAAGCCGCACCGTTTTCCCCAGAGCAACTCGCTGGGCAGATAGCTAGTGCGCGCTTGAGTGGTGGAGCCGGTGGATTCGACAACACCCTCAAGGATAGCGATGATCTCGAAACGAGCGGTGGTCAGCGATTCCTTTGATATGTCGTACAGCGGGCTGTCTTCGTCGATTTCGTGAACGATTGTGATCGGCCAGACGACGAAAACTCGGTCGGTGCCGTCGTCGTAGCCGACGTTCATATCGAACTGGTGGAACGGTAGTAGTTCGCCTTCTTCGGTGATACACTTTTTGATCATCTCAAATTTTAACACGGTTACCATCAAACAACAATTGAGCTAAAATTTAATAGCTCTGTTCATCTGCTTTTGCGGGTTTCCGTAGAAAAAGTCATGAGACATGGTACTTTTTTAAAAACGTGTGTCTTCAGACGCTGAATTAGGCAGTGTAGGGTGCGTAAAGCGGCTTTACAATGTTCCGATGACCTTTTCACTCGAATACAAGTAACTGCTGCTCTATGGAAAAAAAATTAAAATTGAAAATCAGATAAAGTCTGCAATGTCTGCTATCTTTCTTTTTGCATCTAACTGCCTAAAAATCTTATATTTGTAATCGATTGCAAATTGATCAAATAACTTCTAAAAAAAATGGAAGAAGACGCAGTAGGTGAATGAAATTATTTAGTTCCAACTTTATCCTATAGCTCTCGCAGTCATTTTGAAAATTGTTACAAACTCTCAAACACCCCCTGCTCCATGATGTCGTGACAAGGCATATTTATTGAACATAATAGCTTGCACGCTCGACTGTGGCGGCAGTTAGGTGATTTGAAGCGGTGCCAGTATTTTTCAAATTCAATATTTATCTCATGTTACTGTTTCGCGCCGGCCTTTAAGCAAACATCACCTAATCGAGGCGTGACGTATGAGAGAGGAAATATTTTTCCCACCTGTAGACGAACATGTGACTCGGCCAGCGAGCTTTTGCGCATGTCGCCAACGCGGAAGAGTAGACAGAGTTTGCCATTGCGCATAGAAATGACGGCGTTCTTGCTGAATATGATCGTGGCCGCACGTTTGATCGGTCGCGCTAATTTCGCGAAGATCACGCCGGCCATCAGCGTTTGAATCATTACGCCGACCATGAATTGGAAGCACATCACAATGATCACCTGTGGACATTCGTCCGTTGGGTACCTGCAAAATGCGGCTTGATCACGGGTTTTTGAGGGTGATTCGTATGCAAATTAGTATGCAAAATATGCAAATGCCATTAAGGCTACTAATGCCAAAAAACGCATTTCTTAATTGAAAAGTGTGAGGTTATCACTTGAGGTGAAAGCAGAAGTGTAAAGTGATCAAAATCAAATGCAAGTCAGGGGCACCCAGCTGCAAATTGCTCAGCAGGCAATTACTCATTATTATGTCCTAGTTCAGAAAGTTTCGAGGTGCTGGAAAAGTTGCATTAGATCATAATACATTGCTCGATGTTTGATCGAGCATACGATTCAGGGACACCTATGCTCTGGCGTGCGATCATTGAATTCCAGCAATCTAGTTTTCGTTGCCTTTTCTTTGAGAACAATTGATCGCTGTTGATCCCCGGTCACTGTTTTCACACGGCACGTTCCACTGTTAAGTAAATACTGTCGATCTTGCCGACTTCTTGTTTGATTGCGTCAAAGTCTGCGTGACTAGCAAGCAGGTATTTTTTCTTCAGTGCTAATGTACCGTAAGGGGAAACGGGAAAAAGTGCTATCCAGTTGAACCAATATTATTCAATCTAATATCACTCGAGGTAAGGTACAAGGTGCAAAGAAATGCGACCTAAAGTGAAAAGACGCTGAAGTGTGTAGTCTTTCGAATCGCGTATCGCGATCCGACGGATCATACTGGATTCTAATATATTGTTACGCACTAGCGTTGTTGTGTGTTTTTACCATTAGTGGCGTTTTCTTAATCGGCTAAACTGGCGTATCGCCCTCGTACGAAAGGAGAGCAAATCGAACCTGGACCGGGTTGCACTTTTAATGGGTCGGATAAAGTATCCTGCAGGCTTCGCAGTTCAAAACATACAATATCAATATTATTTCCCACTTGCTCATTGCTACTTTTCAATTTTCATTTTCATTGTAAATTTACAGCTTGAAATCTATTTAAAATCTGGTAAAAGTGTGTTTAGGATTACGAAACCCGCCCACGGCGCGACGCATCGCGCAACTCAATCCAGGAAGCAAGTGCGGAAGTTGAACGATTTTCAGATAGGAAAGCCAGCGTCATACCTGTAGCCATATCCGATCGTTGTTTGCGTCGTAAAAGCGAAGAGAAATATATTGAGCTTGGTGTGGGCATTTCCGATACAGGGGGTCCACGTGCCGGCCTTGATTTCGTCTACGCGCTCCAAATCGCCGTGCGACATAATTAATGAGTAGTAGACGCAAGTGAAGATGCTCCAGGAGACGACGAACGACATCGAGAAGAACAGCAGACACCAGCGCCATTTTACTTCGATCACAGTCGTGAAAATATCACTAAAATACTCGGTGATCAAATGATGAGTGCTAAAGAAGCCTAGCTGGAAGAGTCGTGCAAGCTAAGGACCACTTTCGAGGATCGCTAACAATTTTTTTGTGAATTTCAGAATTGAGCACGCAAGACGCCTCGCGTAAAATCGAAGCGCTGCGTTTAATTTCCACAAATATTTGTGCATGCTTTATTCTGTCCATTAAAACACTCTGCAAGGATGGGATAGATTTAATTGGAGATGGCTTATTTTTGAGAAAATCTGATAGTTATCTACGATCATTGACATTTCACATTTTAGAGCGAATGAGAGGTGGACATCGTTAGAATTGATGACCATTTATCTGAACAGCTGGCCAACTATGGAGATTTTCCCTTTACCACCTTAGGCTAAAGGTGTATTTATTGTTTAAGATTCTACAGTACCAGTTTCACAAAGTACGCAAAAGATACGATAACAATATTAGATAGAATTATTACTAAATGGTTGATAATCGTACCATATATTGGCGATCTTAAACTGGTACCGTAGAATTTATCTAACTTTAAATAGACCTTTAAAATTAGAGATAGGGCTCGGCAGAATTCGAAGCTAAGTTTGAGCCAAAGACGGGGAGGTGGGACATGGCAGCGAACAAACGGGGAGTTGAACAGCATTCTCCTGAGGGTTTATTTTGCTTAAGGTCCACATTTTTGAGTGAAAAACTCTGTAAGCATTCTCCAGCTCACCTGAAGTACTTTCTGCGCTGCTTCGGGACGTTCACAAGGGATACATTGCAGAGACCGGTCTTCTGCACGAGACGATTACGAATCCGTCGCGAACCGATTCGATTTCGAAAAAACCCGCTACTCCGCTCTTTGATCGACGATCGGATGTTATCTGAAGTGGACTGTATCCAGCTGGACTTTTTGGTCGGTATCATTTCACGAGGGCTTTCGGATGCAGACCCACAGTTAGAAGTTACCGAATGACCGAGCAGGTTGATTGATCACCCTTGGCACAGACATTGAGCGGTGTCAGCTTTTGCTGTGCCTGTTCGGAGGCGCCGATGTCGATGACAAAAGAATCAACGCGCAAATACAACCGGCTGAACTATTTACTTGCGCGCGCGCCCACTGTTTTGTTCGCTGGGTGACAATATTACGCGACGATTCATTCATCTGTGCACACTTTTCTTGCCAACTTCTCGATAGAGCTTCAGTGGTTCGGAATTAAAATTAAACCCCCCCTCTCACTTTACGCGCCATCAATTAGGTTTCATTACGCTACGTACCAGTCGACAATGACGTCATCCAGCTCTTCCCCCAGACCGCCGTCTCCGTCATTCGTCGACACATCGATTGGCGAATGAAACCAACGAACCGCCGCGTTCCGCTTGGTGAATCGTTTCTTTTCTCAGTAATCGTCGACTTCGCTGACGGTAAGAGATGACTATCTACCTCCCGCGTTGCAAGCCGGCAGACGAACGCCTCGATACAGGCGGCACGAGACAAACGCACATTTGCGTCCGTTAAGCCGATCGCAACAAAGACCACCGCCGCCGCACCCGTCTGCCAGTTAGTCGCGACGCCGGTCGGCCGCCGTCGAATGCGAATGCGAATGTCCCCCCAGCCGCATAGCACACGTGCACATCTGATTCGCGCTAAAGCACGAAAGCGCGCCTGCTAATCAACCACCCCACCCGCCGCCGCTGCTACTACAGCTAAACCGTGGGCGCAGACAAGAAGGAACTGCTCACCGAGCGAAAGCTTGTGCCGTTGGTTCGACGACGTGGCCGACAGAAAGCCGTTATTGTTCACATTTGCTCCTTTTAGTATGAGCGACCCGTGTCGGCACAATTTCGGTACAGCGCTGTTGCTGTCTCCCGACGCTACGATGCCGTTGCAGTTTTCTTCGATTCGGCCGAGCGATGAGGTCTTGGGGCGGAGCATCATGGGCGAAGAGGAGATCTGCAAATTGGGCACGATCGCTCGCATATAACAGCAGATTATGCCGGATAAGAGCACAATAGTGAGCGTAAAGTGTACAGACAGACGAGCTTCAGATACATCGTTTCCAGTCGTCCACAACCGCCATCACGCTCAAAGGCCGAACGACGGAGCGTCGATCGCATACAATCAAGGGCGGCAGCGCTGCGAATAGAAGAAGCGAAAGGCGGCCAAGCGTCCGCCGATGACTGACGTGTGTGCGCTGCATATCGTAGAACAAAAAGCGCGCACCTTGCGCAACGGAGGCGGCGTGGCTGGCGGATGAAGCTGATGGGAATCCATTGCTGACGCCACGCAAGACCACTGGCGAGCGTGTTGAACAGTCCACAGTGATCACGAAGGGGGCAAAGAAGCGGATGGAAGCGCGACACTAGGCGGGTTATAGGGCAGCGTCGGCGACTGAATGCGATGCGACAGCGCGAGAGCGCCCAGCGAAAGCGAATAGCGTCAACGAGCGACTAGTCGTCGCAAAGCCCTTAAATCGAACGGAACGACGGTCCTACTCGGAGGCTTCTTCAAACGAAACGCCGGTCCTCAGTCATCCGCGATGTTTCAAATGCTCGTCGCGACTGGCTCAGTACAGTCTCAAGAGGACGACGACGACGGCGGCTCGGACTATAATTTGTGCCGAAAAGCTTTGTCAACGTACGTTTTCGATGGACAGGTGGCGCGGTCGAAACGCCTCGGAGGCAAACGTCGTGGCGCACGTCTGAGTCGGACGCTGCACTCGAGAAGGTGAAGCCGTTGATGGCGGTGGCATGACCGAATGAGCTTCCGGCCGACGCAGCTGCTCTCCTGAAATAGAGGCATCAGACGGTTGCCGAGCTCCAGACGAAGGCATTCCGGCCACTCTCGGACAGCTGCCTACTCGCCGATGCAGCGGCTCCAAGCGAGGCTCGTGCGAACGGCTTTTGGTTGACTGTTAATTGCTCCGGCGAGAGCGGCAATCGCCCAAGGCTCGGATCGGCTTAAATGGCAAGGCCGCCGTCGCTGTCGAATCTCTTGTTTCTCTTTCTTCAGGCTATCAACGAGACGCGAACCGTTCGAACTGCGGTGGCTGAGTGCGGCCTCGCTCTTATTACACCGGGCGGGTATGGAGAGCGCGAAAAGTAGCTCTCAAAGCAAGACAAGAGGGCGATGTTAAGCGACCCGAGTAGCTCCGGCGCACCCATGAGTACATCGAAATGACGACAGTAGCAGCGATCGCCGCTATTTCGCAGACAATTTTATATGCTGACGCGTTAGCGCTATTGCTGGATCGCAACAGGTGCTTGAACAATTAGCGCGATAGTGTAGCGAAAAAAGTTTCTTGACTTACGTGTCCGGCGCTGGAGAACAGATCGAAGCAGTAAATAAATCGACGATTCCGAGACGGCGCTCGGTGGTCTTTGAGACTTCAATGGGCATATGGAAACGATGGCCTGCGGCTTTACAATCAATCAAGAGTTATTGTTGGATGATCGGTTGAAATCGAACAGTAGCTTCTTCGCATATGTCGCTGGCTCTGCAAGCAGTTCACGCAATCGACCAGTTAGCCTCTTCATCACAACTGCTACAAATATGCCTGCTCCGACACGGCGCAACGTCCTACTGAGCGAAGCAATGAAATTTTTGCTCTTCACCTTCCCCAGAGTCGGCAGTTACCAGTAGAGCCAACGCAACGCGTCTAACTTTTTTCTAATCGCTTGATGGAATTCGATCGCCGAAGCATATTAATTCGCATTTAATCGTCAAGTAAACAGCGAATAGAAATCTTCTGTTGGTGACCATATTGTGGGACAGCAACTGAACAGTAATTCTACCTTGACGCACTTTGGATCAAAAGATCGCATATTCATTCGCTTTCATCGCGTACTCTTAAGCGAAACGTACATCGTTGTAATTCGTTACTTTTGTATTCACTCTCGTCATTATTGCATTTAATTTCTATGCAAGTTTGATTGGATAAAATACAAATGTGACGAATGACGATGCAAGATAGCGTAAAAAATCTTTTGATGCAAACTGCGAAGGCGCTCAGCCAAAGAAAAAGTGAATAATATACTCCACACCGGAATCGTTGGTCGATTCTTCAACGCACTGCTTTAAGTTTAATTGACTCTAGGAGCGATTTTTACTCGCAACTTGGAATGGTTTTGACGCACAACGCATTTTGAATCTTATGTCTGCCTACTACAATAGGCGCTACAAAAACAGAAATATGAATTTCGCGCGTGAATTTTCTGTTCGGTCAACTTCAGTGTGAATCCGCTTGTGACCGATGCAGATTTACACCAAGCCTAGTGCTACATGTTAAACACACTTTAATTCGTGAAATCCATAAAATAGTTTTCATTTCGAAGAAAATATTTTAATCTGCGACTTCATAGTACACAGCTCTCTACAGCATTGACGGTTTACCTAACACTATCCCAATCTCTATAAAACCGATTCTCATTAATTCTGATGGAATGTTGTCACGATTCGAGGCAACGATTTATGAACGCGACGAGCGGTCGTACGCATAACAGAACAGCGATGTGTGAAAAGGAGAGCAGCGGAGGACAGATAACAAGAATGAGCTAGAGTATGATATCACCGCGGATATCCGAATATGACGAATAATTTTAAAGCTAGCTAACAACAAGATAAAGAAAGCCGAGCTATATTAATATTTCTTGAATCAGAATGAACGGTAAAACATGGATATGTCCGGCCCGGCTAATGAGAGGACTGGCTAATTGCCAAGTGCAGCTATTATCTATGCTCCCATCTCCAACCTTTACATCAGTATTCTCTACTTAAACTATTTATATAGGGGAAATTTTTCACTGAGTAACGGCAAAAACAGCCTATCCTGAGACTTTCCTTGACGTGCTGCGTGCTAAAGATAGGCTTAATTTGGCGTTCTACGGTATTCGGTCTCGACGCTCGTTACTGATCGAAAAATTTCCCCTATAATTATAAACTTCTATTTCACTCTTATATTAATTCTATAGTTACATTATTTATATTAATACTAATATGTTATATTCTATACTTTGCATGCTAAACGAACCTGGATAAAAATAGGAATCGGATAGTTGAAGCTTTTGAATGAATCACGAGGTGCTGCATTTATCGAGACTTTACTGGTATAGAAAAGCCAGAATCTAGTGATTGGGAATAAGAATTCCTTACATGGACTACTCTGATCACCAGAAGAAATGTTATTTAAAATGGTTTCAAAAGCGCTCGGTCTAGTGGACATACTTTCATTTAGGTTTATTTCACATTTGTTTCATTTATTTTTGTTTCAGTTTATTTTGGCATCAGTCCTATAGTCAGTCACGCTCCAGCAGTAAATATTGCCGAAGAGACAGGGCGAACTATCCTGACTGTTCGTGAATAAAAGATAAGCGGTGGCCCTGATGAGATGTTGACGGTTACGGAAAGTCTGCGCTGGTTGAAATGGGCGAGTCATTTGCCATTTGTATTAACGAATGCTTCGATTATTGCAAAAAATGGCGCGCCGCGCGTTCCGCCTGGCTGCGACGGCCTATCTTTTATTCGCAAACAGAAGAGACACACAGCGTCGTATTTTTCGCGGTATTTAAGGGCGAGCTGTGTATTGTTTACACATCGATTTTAATTACAAATTATTTGTTCATTTACGATCAACAGAGTAAGCATCGCTTGATCAGAACCAGCATCATGGCATTGCTTGAGGCGTCGATCACACATTTAAAACTGACAAATCTCTACCGTACAAAAAAGGAAAGGCTTCGTAACACATTCTTGGTAATCGCATGACAAATCATTGCACTCCTGGTAATCGTACGATACGCATGATAATCGCATGACGCATTCGGCTTCTGCAATTTTCGAAATTTGCTCAGCGCCTAAAAGTTGGGACAACAACAAACTAGCCGTTCATAGCGGAGAGCATTGTTAATATGGAGCTCTGGTCGCGCTGATTTCTACATTTAATATCCTGTATATTGTTTTTGGCGGCGCGTGACAAGTCAGCTAAGAATTATATCAATTTGCATTGTAATGAACTAACCGCTAAGCAACCTTGTCATAGGCGGCTAAATACAATATAAAATACATTCTTTAAAAGTAGGAGTGATCGGAGTTCCCTTCTAGCGCAAAAAATCACTACTTTCTCAGTATTACCATTTACCAAATGGTGACTGTTACGGATTTGCCTTGAAGTTGAAGAAGACACTGAATCTGACTCACCGGCTGCAATAACTTCATTCACTTATTAAGCAGTTGTATGCTAAACAAATTCAAACTTTCTCTCACTGAATACTGTAGTTGCACATTAACAGCACAATTTTTGTCCTTTTCTCGTGCAAACGTATAGACATTATTATTGTTAGCGATTAGAGCGTATTGGCTTTATTCTGTTCTTCATAACATTTTCTTTGCATCGCAAACGTGTCAGTCGTCAACAGCAAAACAAATTAATTAGGCGAAGCACAGTGCAGCGGGCTTTCAAGCATCCTTTTCAATTGCGCCGTATATTTGCACTCTATTGGTGGTATTCTCGTTGTTGGGCAACCCCCGGTTTGCTCCAATTTTACTCCGCATGAGAACAGCGCGGCCGGCGAATAAATGGAGAAAGCCAGGCGGTTGAGTCAATCTGGAAATTGAGCCGCTGAATGGTATGCGTGCTGTGTCGACGGTGGTCGACGGACGGCGGTGGGCGACCCGATCGACTGCGTGTGAAGCAGTCAACGTTGCTGGAGGCAGTCGCTCTTAATGCACTAGAGCGTTTGGTTGGAGCGTAGCTCGAGCGTGGGTCATCATCGGGACTTGGCGCCTCGTTAGCGCCGCCGGTGGACGAAGAGCGTCGACCGTCTAATAACCGGCCGCCGGTCGCGCCCCGGAACCGTCGACGAGCAAGCGGAACGTCTCGGCCGATTCGACCACGGCTTTCCATGCATCGATCGACGACGCATCATCGCGTCGTCGTCACAAGAGTTAATAGCTCGCGCTCCCTTCATTAATACGATACGGCCGAGGCGACGGCCGTTTCTCGCTTTACTTCTCGCGCGCCTTGTTCGCCTAACCGCATCATCTGGCACACTTTCACCACAGCCAGTCGAAGAGATTCTGCAGAGTCAAGCAAGCAGCCTCATGGCCGATCTCGCGAATGACGCCCTCGTCGTCGAGAGCAACAACAATCAGATGAACAACAACGATGGGGAACGCTTGGTCACGGTTCCGCCTCAGCCAGCGGCCGTTGCGCGTGCGCCAGCGCGCGTCATCAAGCGATTGTCGCCAGAAGACAGGTGCGTTGTTATACACCCGCCCATTCTGTGCTCGCCCCCTCTGCTCGTTGTCAATTATCTACGCGGCGCCGTCGACTGCAGCCGAGCTTGCGTATCGTTGAGATTGAGAGGGAAATTGCTGCTGGCCGTTGTCGCGAGCAGGTGGAAAGTTGGCCGGCGCTGGGAACAGACGGCGGCGGCGGGCGCCCGATCAGTCGGCGCGGCGCATGTGCTGAACTGAGCGATGAGTGAGAGAGCAGACGGCGACGGGAGAGGACTATTTTCTATCTGCTTCATCGACATCCAATGCCGGCATGCTCGTTTTGCTATGGCACTGCGGCAACGAATTAGTTTATGAGCGGCGTTTAAACGCATCGCGACGATTATCGCTCGCCGTTCGAGAAAGACCCGCCGCCCTGAGCGCGTGATTCGGTTCTTCTCAGTTGCGCCGCTCCGTCCAGCCAGCCTTCGCGTTGAATCATCGGTCTCGCTCTTTGCTTTTTCACAAAGAGATGATGCGTTACGGATTCTAGGAATAAATCACATGAGACGCTCAGACGTTAGTCGAATCAACAACAGCTTTTAGGGATCATGCCGCGTTTGATTAGTGTTTACGCGGGAATTTGAATTTTTCCTTTTGTGGACGCGATTGTTGGGCGGCATGGACTGTCTCAACGTGGTAGAGACGGACGGTCGTTGCTCGCCGTCGGAAGGACGTGTATCGCCGGGGCTCAGCGACCATCCAAGGTAGGTGTCGTAATTCGCAAGCTGTCGTTGGCAAGCGCTTTCCGGTCGTGGCGCTTAGGTTGTCGCCCTTTCGACGCAGACAGCCCGCTCTAAAATAGACATGCATGGCGTGACCGCGAGCGCACCCTCCCGCCGACCAGACGAGGCACAGTGGGACGTTTGGCGGTGCGGCCGGACTCGTTGTTGTCCGTCTTACTGCCGCTGCTGCTGCTGTTGATGCTGTTGTGGTGCGGACTGTGGCGTGGATTGTGGTGTCTTCGAGTTGCGTTCCTATAGCGGCGTCGGCGCGGGCAAAAGACGCTGACGCGTTCGCCGCCCTCTTGACGGCCTATCCGTCCGTTGCGTAATCGTCGCAACGCTTGTCCGTCCTATTCCCTGAATCGATCGACAGTCGGCGGCGGGAGAAATCATGAGTAGCGAAGGTACTCAGACCAGCGGGTGCGTTCAATCTTCGTCCTTGTTTACTACCTCCACCTGTCTTCATGCTCTCATTATAGCTACACAAATTTTCTATCGCCTCTCGCGTGCAGCGCAATTATTTTCGTCTGCTTTCAGGAAGCACAGCAACAGCGATTTGCAAAGTCGCCTAAAGGCACGCAAGCTGCTTGGCGTGGGCGAGTTAGTTGGCAACAATGGCGACATCTACCGGTCAAAAGTCAGTCTATTTGTCGAATTTCCGATTGCTATTCATCGAACACATTTGTCTGGAACATGGGCGCTCAAAGAAACACTCCGCACCCCTCTTCTAGCTGCGAGGACTGTNTGGAGTCGCCGGGTTGCGTCACGCGCGTCATTGGAGCACCGCGGGCTGACGTCTAAGAGAAGCAATAGCTTAAGTGACGCAGAGAAAAACGGCGAGCGTTTGACGGCTAATAACGGAGATGCATCGGCGTTTAACGGCGATTATTAGAAGCCACAGGAGATCGGCTGCATGAATAATTGACCCAATCGTCCGTCCATACGGGCCGACCAAGGATTAAGGAAGGACCTGCGTCGTACTCTGATCAGTAGTCATCAGCATCGGATTGTCGCCGT
Source organism: Plectus sambesii (assembly GCA_002796945.1). Lineage (NCBI taxonomy): Eukaryota > Metazoa > Nematoda > Chromadorea > Plectida > Plectidae > Plectus > Plectus sambesii. The sequence continues at coordinate 12,831 of NIUQ01002958.1, forward strand.
TGCCAGACGCCTCTCTAGCCGATCACTTGTGTAAGTCGGCGCCGCCCGGCGGCATATCCGAGTTGAAAGCCCTCTTAATTAAAGCGCAGTCTAGCTCTCATTTAGTCCCCTCTCGCTATTCGTTCTTGTTTGCGAACCTATCGGCCGACCAGCTGCTGCCTAGCAAACATTTCTCTTCCCACTTCGAAGGTCGACGCCTGAGAGAGTGTCGATCTCAGTGGATAACAAGCGGACGAGGCGATGATGGCGGCTAAGAATCCGTTCCTGCACTGGCCGCCCGAATCCCATCTATACATGAAGTGCCGCTTGCGGCACGGCCTGGACAACTCCCTAAAGATCGCTTTCCAGTATAGGTTTGTCGTATTTGTCCTGATCTACGCGATTTTGTGGCTATCAGCGGCGGTGCTGAACGGTTACGTGTTGATAAGAATAATTCGCAAAGGACTGATGAACAAGTACATCTTCAAGTACTTGTTCGTGCTGTGCGCCGTCGATTTGCTGGCTTCGTGTTTTTCGCTGCCCATGTCGCTGCTCGTGCAGCTGACGTACTGGCAATACGGAGGCTTTCTCTGCGTCTTCTTGCCACTATTACAAGAATATCTCACCAACTTGGCCTTTCTAATCCCGTTGACCATCTCGATCGAACGCTACCGCGCCTACGTTCAGTCGCGCTCGCTCGCGCTTCCCAACCCCACGACGATTGTCGGTGTTCTGCTGGCCGCTGGGTGTTCAGCTTTTCCAGGCACCATGTTCGTCAAGTATTATCAAACCGAGGAGCGCGTACATGGCCATCTGCTACAGGTTTGCGTTTTTTGCCTTGCATTTATTCCTCCACAACGCCGCTATTTCCTCATTCAGGTGTGTCTTGTGCAAACGACTAGCATGGAGGAATATGCGCGCGTCATGTTCCTGGTGATGTACGTCGCGCCCCTGCTGACGTTCGCCTATCTCGCCATCAAGATAGGCGGAGAGCTGAACCGGCAAGAAGATGTCGCGGCCGACATGCGGCCGAGCGAGCTGAGCTTCGAGCTGCGAGCGCAGCGCTACTTATCGATGATCATGTCGATGACGGCGATCGCCTGGCTGCCTTTGAATCTCACCTCGCTGATGCAGTTCGGCTTGACGGAGGAAGAGTGCGGCCAGACGAACACCTACGATCTCATGTACGCCGTGCTCATTTGGATCGCCTTCACGCACACACTCACCACTCCACTTCTCGCGCTTCGATTGGTCGATAACGACGTGGCCAGACCGCCCTATTTTAGCGTGCAGTACTTCCGCCGACATCTGGAGGAGTGGCGGTCGTCCGTTCGTCGGGCGATGACTGCCGAGCTCGTGCAGAGCGCTGGCGCGAGCGCTTCTCACGAGGACACAGTCAAATTCAACGGACACATGGAGGATTACTGCTGGCGAGACGCCAATTCCATTCGTTGACTTCCTTCCCAACAGCATCGCGACGTCCGCCGTCTTAGAAGCATGGGAGTAGTGCCTCGACGATCGTCTCCAACTGCTATTGTGTTCCATTGAGTCGCGCCTCGAGGTGCCGCCTTCTGTTGATGTTGTTGACCGTAACGCTTTTCTTGACGTTTCAATATGCGCGATATATTTGGCGAGTAAATATGGAAGCGACCTCGAGATGACTTAATGAAAACATGCGGGGCGCGTGGTTGCCGGGCGACGAGGCGCCGTCATCAGTGGCATCATTCGGTCGGTCGGAAAAGTTGATCATGGACTCACTGCTGTCTATGAATAATTGATATTACACGAGGAGCGGAAACGAAGCTCAGACCAACGAGCGATTGAGCCGTGTTGGGGCTAAGGGGCGCGCGACGCCGCTCGACGCCGCGCGGGTTAGGTTGGCTGCCAGGCGATAAGTAAGGAGCGACTTCAGTCCGTCTCGCCGACCGCCGACCGGGTGTCCGAATCTTAATGCGTGCTTAGTGTCGTCAACGCCGACGTGCGTGCCGACAGCACGGCACGAACGCGCGACGCCCATCGCCGTTCGTTGTCGTCTCTCTCTCTCTATACTACTACGAACGAGCAAACGCGAAGACGTCCATTTCCGAAGTGGAACTCGCGCGCTAATCAAGGCGTTAGTCGGCTACGAAGCCGTCCTTGCCGCCATTTGTGTTCTTAATGAAGAGCCGTCGTAGTTATCAAGCACGCGCCAACAGATCGTGAAATCACTGGCTTGTCCGATGAGAACAAAGCGTCGCCCCGTCAACGGCCCGCCAAGAATACCGCCTCAACGAGTTGTTAGTCTCATCTTAATGGACGATCGCTAGTCGCCGCCCACCAGAACTGCCACTTGGTCGGCGTCGCAGTCGTTAGCCGACGCTATTTACCGGCCGGCCACCATCAGTGGTAATAGGCGGACACTGCAGAAACCTGATGACGCCGATCGGTGACCCGTCCTCAACGCTTTAGCCCACCAACAGGTCGATTAAGCGGCTCGCGTGTGGTGGCCGCGGAGCACGTAGGACGGCAAGAGATCGTTCCGCCATCATTCCAGCTCGCCGCGTCAAGTGAATGTCGATTCGGAGTCGCTGAGCACCGTCGCGCAGCTCTTCAAACAACTCATAAGCGCCTTCGCGGCTTGTCTCGCCGCTCGCCTCAAGTCGCCGTCAAGCAGCATGGCTGGCAACGGCGACGAACTCGATTTCTCTAATATCATCAGCGTCGATGACTTCAACACCGTCGACCACAACGGTCACCATTTCGCCCATCCCTTTGCTAACAATAAAACAATTCTCTGCCATTTGCCCGACATGGCCGAATCGGACGACTGCTCCAGAATGAATATGCCAATTTCAAGCGCGCTTTGGTTCAAGTTGTTGTCGGCGTCGATTTACGGGTTGATCGCAGTCTTGGCGTTGATTGGCAACGTGGTTTTCTGTTGCGTCATTTGGCGCAGCCAGAAGCTGCACACTGTCACGCACATGCTAATGACCAACTTGGGGATTTGCAACCTCCTCTTTCTGCTCTTTCATCCAGCCTTCTTCATGAACACCTACATTTTCCAGACGAGCTGGAATCTGGGTAAGTTCATCGACTAGCGCAGAAATTGCGGCAGGTGATACTATTGAAAAGTTAAAACAATTCTATAGGCGTATTTGTCTGCAAGGCGTCTTTTTCCACGGTCTACGTCACGGCAACCGCTTCGTTCTACTTCATGTCGTTAGTGGCGATCGACCGATGGCTGGCTGTGTTCAGGCGCAAGTTGCGACTGGACAAACGGAAGTGCTTAGTGATGACGCTGTTCGTGTGGGTGGGTTCCTTCACGATCGCGTCGCCCTACCTGTACTTCACGAACACGATCTCGGTGAATACGGACAGTATGGCCGACCGTCTCTTCGATTTGCTCGACGGCAATTTGACAAGGCCGAGACGCCACATGCAGTGCGGCATCGACTGCGATTCGGCCTGTAAACACGTGCTGCAAATTGTGTCGGTCATTGCTCAGTACTGCGTGCCTTTGCTGATTATGATTCCCACGTACGCTCACTTGGCGATTTTCCTCTGGCGTCGGCCGGACGTCGGCGCCCAGACCAAGGAGAAGCATCACCGTTCGCAGCAACGAAAGCGCAAGACCCTGCTCATTTTGCTCGCCATCGTCGGCTCGCTCGTCGTCTGCTGGTCGCCCCTTTTCTCCATCGGCCTCCTTCACTCCTATGGCGTCATTGACAATATCAACTCGATGGCACTCTTCATCGTCACCAGCGTCATCGCCTTAGTGGCAGTTATGCTCACTCCGTTACTCTACCTAATGAATGACTCTTTCCGAAACGAGGTCTTGCGTCTCCTGCGCTGCTGCATCGATCCGAATCACAGCGAGGTCAACGGTCGTTCGACCCTCGCTCGGTGTCATCGCGACCCGAGCACCTGGGCGGACGATGCCGGACCAAACAATGCGAGTCAGAGGACGACCGCCTCGCAGTCTGCCGACAAGATCAAACAGTCGACGCCACTGCTAAAGAGACAGAACAAGCGTCGCAGATCAACGTTAAATCGTTCGATAGAGGAGAGCAGCGACTGGGGCGGCGGCTGGGGTAGGGACCAGCTTGACGTCATCGAGCTGGACGTCCACTTCAGCGGCGAAGAGACGAAAACGACGGCCGTTCGCAGCAGCGAATTTAACAGCCTCGAATCGACCGATTTATAAAGGGCCTAGTCCTACTTCGGCAATCCTGCCTTTGCCCAATGTACTAATGTTGTTCTTTGCTGCGCATGACAAAGCCGTTTAGCTCTAAGCTAATTACAATCTCAAGTGATCTCATCGCCGGCCAGCTTGTCATGCTTAGCTAGCAACAATTTACGGTAAATTCCCCACAGGATGACTGCAGTTTCTCTTCAGTCGTCGTCGGCCGTTCGACGCCGCCAAGGAAGACCTACGAGGTGATTGAAACGACGCGCTCGCTTTCCACAACGCTCGCGGTCACATTTGCTCTACTTGTACCGCATGGCAACAAATGTGTCGCCAACTGTTATCAACGCTGCTTGCCTTTTAATAATCTGCATGTATTTGTTCAATTCGGACTTGTGAAAAATGATATTGAATAAACATGAAGACAGTTTGTGTGCAATCAAATTAATTGCTGATGGAACATTTGCAAGATATTGCGGTCGACATATTAGGTAGAGAGGCTAACACACTTGCGCATGAAGATGATAACGCAGATCCTACGATGGTATTTGAACGACGGCGGCGGCTTAGTCATGTCATTAAAGATCGTATTAGAGTCCCAGCGGACGTTCAAGCGGCTAATTCTCGGCCGATTGCTATGACGACCGCGACGGCAACGCCGACTTGATCAACCATTTGACACGCGGCGGCATGAACAGTCGCGCACTAAATGATAGGCCGCGATTCGAGCGATTCTAGTAAAGACGTCGAGCGCGATTGTGAAAAGCTTCACACGCGTGGGCGCAGACGGTCAAATGAACACCAACAACGTTCTATTACTTCTTTCACTTTTGAGAAGCCAACATTTATTTATGTTTGATGCCATACAAATTGTTTTAAATATAGCATTCGCGAGCAAGCGAATTAACTGTTTCAAAAGCAGAACTCTATTTGCCCTAACTAGTACCAATCACCTCGAATGAAATGTACCGACAAAAATACGCGCAGCTTGTTGCTATTCTTGGCGCGCGTTGAAGCTTGATTAAAGGTGGCGCGATTCGTTGAAATTTACAGCACGGTTCGCATGCAGTTATTAAGAATTTATGGTCTTTCGAACAATGACTCCTGCTTAAGGGCTGATTACAGTTAACGTGATGTCGCTTTCTTGATAATTGATAGAGCATAGTGACGTTATCACACCAACTCTAGCCAGTCTTTTATTGCATGAAAAATTGCGAGATATTCCAGCGTCGAAATGATAACACCAACTCTAATCAGCTCTTTATTCCACGCGTAAACATGAACAAATAAAGATGACTAAACAATACATAAAAAGGTAGATCTCGCCGACTCAGATGGCGCAAGTCGGCCTCGAGTTGAGCAAGACAAAGCGTCGTTTCCAACAAAACAGCGCGTCACGATGAAGAATTCTGAAAAGACAACATTCCGTAACTAGCGACAGAAAGCAGTCAAGTCATCATTCAATGCCTATATACTTTTTACACGTAATAGTGTACTTGTCGTATGCCTTGGAGCGACCCGTGCCTTGGAGCGACCCTATGTTAAACCCGGCTGCGTCGCACTACAGGTCGCTTCAAGGGCTTGTACCTTGGAGTGACCTACGTCATAGAACTGTAGTGCGACGCAGCCGGTCGCTCCAAGGCATACGACATACTCGTATTGAGGAGAGAATTCAATGACAATTTTTAGTTTCCATTAGAAAGATGTGGGTGTTCTATGAAAGTAACGGTGAAAGTAAAGGTAAAAATAAATGAAAAACACTGTGGAACAAAAGAAATCTTACTTCTGTGAGGTACACCCCTGGGCCCGGTTTCACAAAGCTGCTTTAATCACAACTGTTGCGGACAAAATGGCGGCAAGCTCGCTGATTGGTCTGTTTTGAGGCGAGCGCGAACGCTTCTCTCCGCCCACCTCTTGTCTAACCAATCAGCGCGCTTGCCATGATCGTATCCGCTACAGTTACCATGACAACAGTGTCGTAAAATAGGCGCCCACTGTTAAAAAGCGCGCGAAATGCGTACCCTTGACAAAGACTGTTGACTGTCGGTGTCGTCACGGCGTTTTGGGCTGTTGGCAGGGTGATCGTATGTGCCACTGGCAAAGTATTGCCGGACCTTATCGGCGTAGAAAATGTCGAAAAGGGCGCGGGCGGAAAGTGCAGGGGGCGGCCAACGTTCGTCCTCCTTCACCTGAGCATCCGCTTTCTCGGGAGAGCCGTATTTCCTCACGGCTGCTTCGTACGCTTTCTGTCGCTTTTCTATTTCCGCATCCGTCTTGTATGATACATAAGGCTTCAGCTAAAAATGCACCCATACTCCATTAAAATAATTGTCTCTCGAACACGCCCATTCAACCTACCCGGAAATTCGTCAGATCCGGAACGACTAATTCAGGCTTCATTTCTTCGACGATTACGAACTTTTTGGTCACCGGATCGGTGTACCCGATTGACTGACAGCCAGTGTAGTCTGAAGCAACGATGTTATATGTACATGATTGTGTGACAAGTTGTGTAGTGCATTATTAAGTAAACACTTTAAAGAGCGATAATGCAGGGCTCGGAATTGTCCTTTTCTGGGACCCTAAATCTTTTAAATTTTGAAA
>NIUQ01002959.1:0-19697 GCA_002796945.1 Plectus sambesii
GTCTGGCTGTTGTGTATCATCCGAGTCGAGGACAATGCTGAGCCCGTCGCGGGAAATATCAATGCCGCCGCCCACATCGGCGACACATCAGTGGGACGAAGGTATCGGCCCCGCGTCGCGCGACATTTTGCCACCGTATGACTCGTCACCCTACTCCCATGACCACTGGTCACACACATACTCTGATTACTCCCACAACTTGCGCATAATACGGCTACACTATGTGCATTGTATATTCATTCCGCTTCCTTTACTAATTGCGCATATTGGTATAGCAATCGGAGCACAATGATGATGTTCTCTCTATTAATGCTGTGTTTAAAGAGGGCGACACATTTGAGCGTCTTTCACCGAATGTCTCCAAGTGAGAGTTAAAATCGGCCATGCTTTTACAAATGTTACCATCTAAAGTGAAGTTATGAATTTGCTTTATGCATCAGTGCGTAATGATATTAATTGTCAACGATATTGATGTTGACAGTCGCACACATGCATGATCAATCAAAATCAGTTTTTCCCCATTTCCTGTCTCCAATATATTCACCTTTTTTGATCGTCCCGTAACTGGGATCAGGAAGCTAGATACACTCCGAATAAGAAAAACTTTTACTTTTGGCTGATGATAATATAATACAGCGTTACACGAATTGCTAGGCGAAAATAAATACAAATTCTGCAGAATACTTTTAATCAGAGACATACATCATATCCCACGCTGGCTTTGACGAAGTCACACATGGAAGAAACTCGCGCATATACGCCTGAAATGAATTTAGCCAATGGATACAGTGAAGAAATAAAGGAACTAATCGTGCCAGCGTGTCCGTCTTCAGCGCATCCTTGACCCCAGCTGACAATGCCAGCCTGGTACCAGCGCCCATTGTCGGCATGCTTGGTAACGAGCGGGCCACCGGAGTCACCCTAAAGTGTACAGTGATATATTAAATTGACTGAAGACAGATCTCCGAAGGGATCAAACGACATGAATCCTGAGAGAAGGGCTCGCAAAGCTTTTCTAATGTTAGTAATGTTATTTGCTCGTAGCTGGCTGATGGGCTATTATCGCATCGTATAAAGAGAACAAGCGATCATCGACTATTATTTGTTTTAAACAAGTACCACTGCTTAACGACGCAGAGTCAACAAAGTTTTGCATTATTGAGTTCGTTTTCGGCAGGTAGAATAGGTACACAATATTTAAAAGGCTTTAAAATTTTTCTTTCGGTGAGTGCAAAATGAGTAATTTAATTAATTTTTTTGTTAATGCTAACGTTTTGGGCAAGAAAGAGAATGTGCAAAAAAATTTCAGTCATCACCAATTCAAAAAATGCGCAGTCATTGCCCTGGTTAGTGTAGCATTTGCGTTCGTACACGTGTAACCTAATTGATGAGCTGTGACGCAGTCATTACTCATCACAAAAGAAAAATTGAGATAACAGATTTTTAATTTGTCCATTATTCAGCTCCCAGCCTTGCATTTATCAGATATCACTTTCCAATTGTTCATCACTAATGACAAAAATTACTTAAAATCTGAAACGAATTATGGACTATATATTAACCGTTACCCGAATTTTAATCTATAAAGATTCTGACAACCATAGCTAAATATAAGGCACCTATGGATCTTTGAACAAAAGTAGAAGAATTCAAATCGATTGACCAACCTGGCAGCTATCAACTCCTGCTCGTCCAGCGCAGATCATGGTGTCATCGATTTGATCAGGATATTCCTGCATGCAATGCGAAATATTCAGGAAGGGAACGACGACTTGACGCAGCTGACTGCTTACTGGGCCACCCTCTGAAAAATAATTTGTATAAGTTATATCCAGACTGTCGGCTTACGCTAGATACCTTGCTACCAGCTATTGTCGCGGGCCGACCCAAACTTTGCTCTGAACGATGCGGTCCCCGAAAAAACTGAAAAAATGAACCCTGCTTGTCTCATTACGATGCGACTATCAGTAGAGCTACAACTATGATTTACTTAAACTTCAATTTTCTTTATCATTTAAATTTTGATTTTTATGCATTCGCTGAGTCATGTACATATTCATCTTAATTGTCTCATAATTACAAACTGTAACTATCGAAAGTGTCATATAAAATAATGCGTAAGACAGTTCCAGGCCCAACCTGAGGGCAACTTCTCAATCGAGAACGGGCTAGGTTCGGATCTGGCCGGCCGGTGAATGTCACTGGCCGCTGTCTATATGGATTATATTAACGTGTACAACCTCTAATAATGCTTCATTGTAACCACAATTTATTTCTAATACACCTAGTTCGATTTCTTTCAAAAGTGACCTAAGCGGACCAATAAGGATGAGCGCAAAATCGATCAAACCTTTTCCGTTCAAATTATGGATTCATTCTTATGTACGCTGCGTTTCTAGTTAAGCGGGTGCACTAACGTAGACCCATCAAACCATTCAAGCAATTAAAGTGTGCAACGAGAAAGAAAAGTGTAATGGCTACTGCCGAGTGTGATTTTTGCTGCGAGAATTTTTAACACAGCGATTGAGATAAAATTGAGCAAAACAACTCAACCAATTATAAATTTTACGTTTTCAACCCGAGAGAGATGGACACATCAAATAATTATTCCCGTCCTCTGATATTCAATATCACAAATTACTATCTAGGTATACTTACCACTTGTTGCGCCCCATCCGGTGACAAAGCACGTCTTCCCTTCGACCATGAGATCGTCGACATTCTTTGGCAAACAGACTGGTTGAATGTGATCCGTGAACTTGACCGGCGTTGCCAGCTGCAAAGCAAAATTGCCCCCAATTGCAGTCTATGGGAAAACAAACTGAACCATTTAGGCCTGCTATGGTAACAAAACTGTGAATAAGCACGAATGAAGAAAACGTTTTTAGTTTGTTTAAAAATCAACTGTTTAAAAGCGATTACTTTTGCGTTTTCTCGCTTGCTACTACAAGCAAGCTGATGTCAGAATATCCTTACCGTTTCCTTTCATATTAAGTTTTAACTGTGTGCATGAAGTGTGGACTGTATTCAATGAATTACTTTCTGCCGTCTCAGCGTCTAATTTTGCTCCAGAAAGGAATTTTGCTACACATCGTCATTTTCAGTATAAAGATCGAATAGTACATTCGCCGCTTGCCGCGGTGACGCATGAGAATGAAGGGAATAGAGGGTAAAAATAGGCTACGACTGAATTCAAGAATTTTCACTTTTCTTCACTTTAACATAATGCGAGAAAGGAGGAAGAAGTTTGCTTAAATGTTTTCACAGAATAGTTTTCATAAAGAACCATAATGCTTTGTTTCATTATATACAGAAGAGTGGAGGGGATGTCAAGTTCATTTCAAGAAATTTTAAATCGTGCAAAAATTCATAAAATATAAAGAAAGTATACGTAAAAAATTAAAATGAATAAATTATATATAGTGTAAATATTCATAAACGAATAAATCATTGATTAATAAATTAAATATGCTACAAAAAGTGGCCCTGACTAAACATCAGTCTTTTATTTTCCAGTCCGAATTCATTCAACTTGAAAATTGCTTATAAAATGGTTTAGATTGTTTGCTGATTGTACTGATAGCGCTCATAATGTAGAATGATCCATCAATCATAGTTCAAAGTGCTGGTCAGAAAACTCTCTGACGAGGCTTTTAACAAAGAATGGAATAAAAATTTTCAAAAAACTCACTCTGAGCAAGGATATATCATGCGAATACTCTTTCGGCGTTTGGTATTGCGGGTGAATGATGATTTGAGAAATATTTGTCACAATTTCTCCAGTCTCGTTCACGCTGTAGTAATTATATGTGCCCAACTTCATGTGGAAGCGTTGAGGACTGTTGATATATCCGTAACTGAAATAATTGAACAGTGTACTGATCAAAGTTAAATATAAATTTATGAGAAGTAACACTGCTATGCAAGCCGACTGGTGAACCATTGAATCACTTCTTTTTAGTGCATGTCCATGCGGTAGTCTTAAGCGCGCCCATTCCCTTAGAGGTACTTTAAAATTAAAAATGCTCCATTGAAGTTATGGAAACCGTTTTTAAGATAATGTTGTTTTTCTTACACGCAGTGAGCAGCGCACATGATCCAGTTTTCATCGATCAGCGAGCCTCCACAGCGCAGCGCACAGTCGCCGCCAAAGCTACCTAAGAGAAATATAGATAGTCATCTTTTATACATTAGCCATAGAAATGTAAATAGCCTCTTCCACCGACACAAAACCCTCCAGTTATCAACTTCTCCCCTTGTCTCCAATGTTGTAAAAAATGCTTGTTGGCGACGTAGAATTGGAACCATCTCTTCTCTGACCCGCAATTATGGCAGGGAATGCATTCTAATTATGTCGTTGAAGCAAAGACACGAAGGGTAGGGATGGTTGAGGAGATGAAGGGACGACGACTGTAAAGTGCCACATTATCCTCAACCATTTCATTAAACTAATGAGAGTTTTGTGACTTCGCGGCATCATACTCAGATGTTTATTCATAATTAAATATTATATTTCTGTAACCTCATTGTCGAGCAATTCCACTTTCTCAAATTGTGAAACTTCGTCCCTGAGCAGAAACACTCACTGGTCATGCACATTTCGGCCTGCCATGGCCAGCTATAGGGCTTGGCGACGTGGTCGCCGACGATCCTTGTCTCATCAGGAAGAATCGGCGTCCGGCCGCAATCGTCTACGGCGTACGTTGTTGCCGTCACTAAATGTACATTTGCTATTTGCAAGATTCTATCGGCATAAAATAGACTCAATGTCTGAAGCTATTATTGTAACTTACCGAATCTACTCTGAAAGGACACTTCTTCGTTAGATTAGTCAGGCTAATTGCAGAGAGGTACGCGATAAAAATCCTAACACCAGTGCGACAGTTTAGCATCTATCGTATTTTCATACAAAATACAGCATTTTAAGCTAATCGGACGTCCGTGTGAGTTTAAATACTCACGGGGAAGCTATATTGCCCCACTGGTGTTGGGCGCTTGTACTACGTACCTCTCTGCAATTAGCCCGACTATCGTTAGATACTTCCGAAATCGCAAATTACAGTACCTTAATTTTTCATGACATTTATATTCAATCAGGTTGAGCCTTGATTATGAAAACACAAAATTTAATATTAAAAGAAGTGATATCGAACTTTGTCAGAATTTTAATGAGAAAACTGTTTGGTGTTTATCGCAACTCACACTGAAGACTTTCTCACAAAATTCTCAAAAGCATTTTATATAGTTCGAACCTCAGTGTGTTCTTTGGCCAATTCTTGGTAGGATCAGCCATGTTTAGGCGTGTTATTCTTTAAAACAAGAGCCATGGATGTGTTATTTAGTGAATAGTGGGCAATCAGCTTGGAGAAGTGCGCGATATTATGGCTCATGTTGGTTTCTTTATTCCGTATTGCTCAATTCCACAACTTTCGCACTTATATCAGCTTCAGTGTGCAACCGAAAGTCATTATTAAACCATTTAAGGAGGTCTCAGCCGAATCCTCGGTATTCAAATCTTTTCCGTTCCGACACCCACATCTCTCAATCAAGTTGATTTCGAAGATTTTTATGTTCTTTACTTTAGTGGGTGATTTTCCAGTTTTCGATTGGAGCAGCAGCGGAATAAATAAATTTCCAACTATTTCCAGATGGCATAAAATATTACATTATAGCACGAAAGCGCTAACAGTTTCTTTAGAGTTTAACACCTTTGGACACATTGTAGTCTGTCCATTACTTACAGGCCAGCAGAGTCAGAAGAGCTTTCATTGTAAAGGTAGTTAAGCAGGGCTGTACTGCGATCATAGGTCTGACTCGACAGTGCAAAGTTAAGGGTGAAACTGTCACTTGGGTTCTATGTTGAATTGACTGATACAACGACAGATGTTCCATCTCTCACGATCATGTGCTGCTCATCGCGTTCGCATGAGCCGCACCTTTAGGTTTACAGGTGCGAACTGCGGTACGGGTATTTGTTCAGTTCTCAAACCCTCTTCTTTATCCGTCGGAAATATATCATACGATTTTTGATGCGAAACGGAATCTCATCCAAAAAAACCGCCGTTGCTTGCTGGATTCACTACCTCGATCCCAAAATCGGTCTCCCCGTTAGCATATCATAGTATAGGACGAACCAATAGGGCATTAACGGACAAAATGGTAAAAAAGTAAACCCTCTCTTAACTTTGCTATGTTTCCAAGCAGTTGGTAAACTGCCCGATATTTCACTTTTATTGCTAATCAATACGTTGTTTTCTGTTGTTAATGGTCAACGACAAAGATAGATAAAGATTAAAAACTTAAAGAGTACTCTACTGAATATTTTAAGGATGGCAATCGAACCATTGTGCAACCGGCGGCAGCAAATTAAAGTCGCTGGCAAGAGATAGAGCCGCGAAAGCAGCAAAAACCAACCACTGAACTCGTGTTTTTCAATCGACGGAATCAAACTGAAAACTGTGCAGATGTAGATTAAACACTCATTTTACTTCAGTCATAAGTCAAACTTATTTTCTTTCTTCTGTTCGTGCATGGAGCTGTGAGCTGTTGTATTGAGCTAGAAATGAACGAACAGTATTTATTCTGACAGATGGAAATAGTCTTCTCCTGCGATACTATAAGAATCAGGCAGAGCGGAATCTGTGAAAACATTTTTCTGTAATATAAAAGAACATTTATATCACAAAACTGAACGTATTGCAGCAGCAAACTAATATCAGTGATCACCTTCTACAAGGAGACGAATGATATGTATTCTTGGTAACTCTTCGAATCGTCAGTGGACTGGAAATCAGTGACAGAAAGAAATGCTTCACAATTGTAGCTTGTGATACACAAAAGCAATAATGCCAACTTGGACAAGCACTTTATTCACATTAAATCGATGCGCCGACTGCTGTGGCGCTGGAGTAATGGTGGTTGTGGTACCGTTGGCCTTTTCGACGTTTTGGTCGATCTGCGTGCAAGTGCGCAAAGCGTCGAAGTCTGTATCGGTGTTTTCAAAGGGAATGAGCAGCGGCAGTACTTGTTGGTTGTTGGCGTAGCGCGCGAAACTCGTTTGAGGCAAACTTATTACATACGAGTCCTGCAACGAAAAATGCCTCACTCTTTTTAGGCGCTAACAATTGTTAAAAGAGTTGCGCGCAAACACGCGGTATTTCGAACATTAAGCAGAATTCTGACCGGATGCCGTAGTTGGCATAAGTGAGCTCACTTTTCGTGTCGACGTACCACTTCTCACTGTGAGCGATAATCAATTCGCGACGTTTTAAGCACGCAGAATCACAAAATGATAGGTTTTCAACTGTTGAAGCACTTTGTTTACTTTGATTTCACTTTTTCGATCTTCATCTTCAAAGTGTTGGTGTTTGGATTACAGTAAGAGATCGGATCGGAGGAATCAAAATTGTCTTGGTCTTTGAACATGCTTCAAAAATTTGAGGAGTTTTTAATGCGAAATTTAAGAACTTAGAAGGCATTATAATCAGTCGACAAGCTGCGTCCACGCAAGAGTCGATTTCATAAAGCGGTTTTGAATTGAGTCTCAATTCTGCGCAGTCATCACCGCGCGATCATTGTGCGCGAACGACACGCAGGTTGAGGGTAGTGCAAGAATGAGGCTCGATTATTTCGTTATCATTTTTTAATAGTATCACGAAAGAGAATCCCAGATCGCACATAATTCCTCTGTTCAAATAAATAAGTCTTGTGGCTGCGAATGAGCGCCAAGCTAAGCTCTCTCGAATTCTACGCTCGACTGTTGAAATCTTTTCAATTTCAGTTTGATGTCAAGCAAATGCTAACCTGAATGTTGGTGCCAGGATAAAGTCGACGGACTGTATCTCCGATTTGCAGCTCAACAGTGATTGAGACAGTGAACATGGTCGCGACTGATTCAGCAATCTGATCGAATGTCATTCCGCTGAGGGCGAAGGGATCGCCGTATTTGACAGAATACGCTCTTGACGTGGATGGCCGGCCGCATTGAAGGCCGTTGACTGAGAGGGAAGAGTAAAAAGGTTGGTTCGCGCAAAAGAAGGGCGACCATTTGACTTCAACCTGAATCAGGGATGCATTATCGCATAAGAAAAATTTACGTTAAATATTTTACTTTAATAGTAATTTTTTTTGAGAGATTGGTATGAGAAACGAAATATTTCTCTTTCACCTTAACATTTGGCAGAAGTGTGATGTTTTTCGTGATTTTATGAGAAAGTTAGCCATCAGTGCACCAGCGCGATCGAATTCCAGCAGGTTAGCAAAAATATGACCTCATTTTAAAATTGGTCAGACACATGGTTCACGTCCAAGAAGAGCAGCGATGAATTAGCTTAAAGTGTTCCTTTAAACATTGTACGAGTACAGTAGTTGCTTTTAGTTCTAAAGTCCCGAAGGCGTCGAACATATATTCATATCAGATATTTCATGTGTGAGGGTATTAGTTATTTAAATTACTTAGTCCAGTTTAACATTTGAAAGAATTTCCCCAATTTTTTCGGTTTTCTCACCTGTACAATATAGTCGAACGGAATCAGTACGCCTCTGCCGCTTTGCCAAATAACAGTGATGCCCACCCGATCGTAACCTGGATTGTTCTTCGTCACTGTGAAATCAATAAAAGATCGACCGAAAGAGGGATTTTGGCAGTTCTGACGAAAGACGACATCGCACTTCGAACAGTCCGTATTGTTCGCTTGAGCGCACACCAAATACCTAGAAAATTGGATCCCAATTATTAGTCAGATGACAGTTTTTGCTCTTAATTCTGGGTCAAACTGAGACAAGCTGCGGACGACGGAATCGATAAGTGATCCATAGCTATCTTAATCGCCTTCTGCCTGTTTACAATAGTGAAATCAACATTTAAATCGTATATTATATCATTATTTAAAAATTTAACAATATGCCAGGAACAAAAAATGAACAGTACTATTTAAAAGCGTTGAACAATACTAACTAAATCAGGGTTAGAAATATAGCTCAAACAATAGAATATGCGAATGTGCCTGTTTAACCTACCATTTATCTTCCGTAAAATTTTGTCGAATGAGTAGGGGGACTGTCAGTTGACCAGTGATTGGTGAAGGAACTTGCGGTAGTTGTGCCACAGTCTGATTAAATATCACACCATTGGTAGTGCTAGATGGGGAGAGACTGAATGGACGCGCCCAGACGCTTTCCACAGAGCCCGAGTACTTGATGTAGTTGTAGCCAACACCTCGGGTGGCCACATCACTGCACGATCGAAATACCAATGACTGCTGCGCTTCGACGAAAATCAGAAGAGAGGGAATAGTAGTAAGCAAATATATTCCCATGAAGGTTGCAGAATAAGACGGCATTTTTTAATGACGGTACTTGAAGGTATGCCACAGTACTGCTGCAAACATTCATCACAAGTTATCTCTAATAAAAACGCTTACACTAACTGTTCTTCGTCGTTTACTATCATATCCTATAACTGACACTCAGTTTGGGCTGTTAATTTCAATTAAAGTATAACCTTCGTTTTAAAGCGTCGAATACACAATACACCTTCAGAGCTTTGCATAAAATTTGTTGGACGATTAAATGTACGTTTACCAATACCGTCCCTTTTACGGTGTAAAAATCAAAACTATTCTAATCATATTCAACACATTTGGCGATGAGCGCGCCTAGATGATCGAATAAACTTTAAGCATACGCATGAGAATCAGTAGTATTATACACATTGTATGATTCGCAGGATATACTACGAAAAAAAGATGCTTACTCTATATTATATCAAAAAGAGATTAGACATCGCCTAAGTTCAAATTCTTGATCGTAAGGTTTTGTGAACTGGAACGGACTCCGTCGATTCTGATTCTCAAAGAAAGCGTCTCCTTTTCATACAACCTCTTACCGGTTTACAAAATAGCCCTGTCTTACATTATAATTTGAAATTCGATTCTCGAAAATGTCCCCCATTACCGTACAATTCCGGTTTCCAGGAGAGCAATTTTGTTGTGTACAAACACAATTCTGCTTCATAAAAACAACTGAGGAATCGAAATAGTTACGCATCTACAATATAGAAGGTCGCATATTCGACTCTAAAGCTAACTGAGCTGATCCACAAGCTCAAGTTACAGGGCCGTTCTTCCAGAGAGGGAGGTACACCCCAGTCAGCCCTTTTGCGCACACCTCTACTGGTATGTCACATTTCAGAAGTTGCATGACACCATTTTAATACAAAATATGAGCGAAAATACGTATTAATTGCCAGAGTGAGGTCGGGTAATATTTCATCAATGAATTAGCATGATGACAAGTAATTCAATACGACCACTGCCTACCACTGTCAAGTGATCATAAAAGCTATCCAGTAATATAACAGTGCTTGAAAACATGATGCCGCTGTGCCGCTTCATCGCCCTCGCTTATTCCTGCACCTGCGACAAAGCAAACAAAGCACGCCGAACCATCGGAAGGATGCTGCGTTCTACGATTTCATCCGATGGCATCGCATCGTCAGCCCCCTACGCTCTCAGAAGCGCACAATTATGATTAATCGCCATGTGGGTTGTGTTTGCATTGCTCTTGGCAGGACGTCATTCGAAGCCGCTAAGCCACACAGTTTTTTCCATCAACGAATTTCTGTAACCTCTGCTGGCAACTCTCAGAATTACAAAGGGTATGTGCAGAGTCATTATTCGATATTCAATATTTTGCAGCAAACGAGGATTTTTTCCTTAAAAATGATGCCGAAACACTTCCGCACAAACGCATTTTTCTTACGGCGCGTCAGCGATGAAGTAGAGTTGCCTAATGCGTTGCTAATCTGATGTTGATTTCTTCAGTCACTTTTAGATTTTTGTCTCAGGACAGAGGCACAAATTCGATCAAAGTTTCAACATTGATAGCAGCTTTCATACACTCTCTTTGCGGCCCCACTTTTCGTTGCACACCGGTAATTATATTCTTTAATGTTTGGTGCGACTTTTACTTCCGGCTCGAGGTGCATAACGAAATTGAAATGGTCTACCAAAGTCCTTGAGTATATTACTGGAGACTGCATTGCAGAAATTGGATGAAAGCGATTATTAGTAAAAATATGGCTAACAGTGGTTATAGAATGGTGAAAGTGTGGTAAATCAAATGCACAGTTACGCTTGCTCAAAATATACAATTTTGAGTAAGAATTAATCAAATAGAAATATGCGTGTCTCGCAACCATTTAGAGCCAAACTGAACGCCTTTGAGATTACCGTTCGTAGTTTGTAGCGAAACTGTGTTCTCTTGATCTTTCATGCAGTTTCAATCAACGCTAGAGCTTATTTGGGTGCAGAAAATAATATTTTGCTGCGAAGTGTCAACAATATTTTGACCGGCCAAAAGTCGAGCAATTCACCCAAGGGCATCTGTTTTGCACTGCTTTACCACTGAGTTCAACAAATTTTTTTAACAAACGCATGCAGCCCATACTTTCTAAATAACTTCATTTCCAGCACGGTAACTCACTTTAACAGGCACACATAACATGACAAGCTGATCGCGAATTCTGAACGACGGCGATTATAGCAGTCACTAAGGCATCGATCGCGGAATAATTACTAAATGTGTGCATATCTCCAGCAGTACAAGGCACTAATTTTTGCTCACCATCACAGCGCAAGAGCTCTCAATAAAATGTCATCTGCGTCACACTACGACCAACAACCACGGGAAATATTGAGCAATGCAACGAATAAGTGGACATAAAACAAATGGCGCACCAAAACAGCATAGAAAATATTAGAAAACCAGAGACGAGCGGCAGAGAAGAATTCTTTGAAAATACATAACATATGGTTATGGTAAGCGAGCAAAACAGATTCAAACGTCAACAAAAAGAGTCTTAATCGCAATGAGACAGCTTTTGCCGCAGTACTGTTGCAGCTACAGGTCCGCCTCCCGAATTTTTTAAGTTATGCTCTGTTTGCAAACCTTTTCTGCTTTAAGAGATAATGAATGAACCGATTAGTGTTCATCATATCACCCAATTAGTGTTTCAGTGGATGCGTTTCTTAATCCTTCTGAATTACTTTGCTACCGCTCGCCTCTGGATGCGAGAAAACAGCGCAGGCTTTCATTTATACTTCTGATCCTAATAACTTGGCAGCTCTTTTTTTTTAGAAACCAACCGATTCTTATTAAGCTTTTTTTGATAAGATGCATTAATTTATGAGCAAATAGGTCAATTATAATTAGTGGCAAATAAACTATTCTTGGTGCACTGAATACTTAGCCTAACTGTGTTTAGCTATAAACTGAAAAAATCCAATAGTCAACATACGTAAATTTCAAAAAATGAAGTTTTGTCAGAAATAATGCAGAATTGTGTTATCAAGGAAAGTTGAGCGCTAACAGTAAGGGAAAATTAACTATCTGTGTTTGAACTGGAAAACTTGCATAATCAACTTCAAATATTTTATTGCATTCAATTTATTTCGCTGCAACACAAACCCAAACCCAGAGAACAACTAATTGATTAGTGCTTGGATGGGACGAATTCACTCATAGTGATGTGTCCTACCTCACAGTCTGAAAATTTAGGTTGCGTTGTTGAACAGTGGTAGCCAAATTACAAGGAACATTATAAAATGAACCTGTGTACACTCAGGGCCAGACCATACTGGAGACAAACGGCGCTGGGATGCGATATAAAGATGCAGAAATTTCTTTAGCATGAGAACAAAATTTTTAATCCGGGACTTAGTCGCTTGAAGAATCAAGGGTCAAACAATACGGATTCTTGAGCATTTCACCTTGTAGCATTTCACTATGATCTGGCCCTTTACAAATGCAATCAATTATTCCCGCTCGTGAAACTCGCCATCGCCAGATTTGTCATGCGAGGTGTCGCTGTCGATGAGAGGAGACTTTTCACCCTCAATTTTACTGATCACGCTTGGCACCTTTGCTGCATTGTTAGTGTTGCCTTGTTTTATGTTCCAAAGGTGGTGGACAATCTCAGCTGTGACTAGATCGCCACAGTTATCGCTAATCAGGCGCAGTACGGTAATGCCATCTTTGTGCAGCGAATCATTGACAAAGCTCTCCAGACCTCGGCGCGAACCAAGCTTGATGCCTTTGTACTGAAATAATATTTCTATAATGTGGTGCAAATGTCGTTTAAAATTTAGTATTAGTCATATAGTGAACGCAAACCCCAGAGAAACCTGAATACATTCCAAGCAAACTGTGCATAAACTTGAATTCCTGTCGACCAATTGAGTTTCGCGTTCAAACAGCGAACTCTTCAAGAAAATGTGCCAATTCATGCTTACACGCGCCATGACATTTCGCCACTGGTGCCACAAGTTTTCATACAGAATAAGAGGCTGTAACGTATTTTAACTATTATATCGTATCTTGCTAAAATTCAAACAGTTTGCTTGGAATGTATTCAAGTTTCTCTGGCGTTTGCGTTCACTATATCACTGGAAAACCGAATACGAAAATCCGCGCGCACACAAAAGTTAACAGGAACGAGGCCGAGCGCTACCGCGCTCGGCTGATAAAAGCAGATATGGTTTTATATTTGAGTTTAAAAGCTCGCTTTTCTAACTTTTAGTCCCAACCTCAATAATACCAAACTGGTTCTGCTGGATTCTCACAACGTCAACAAAAAAGTATCGAATGCGTGGAAAAAGAGAAGCAAAAAAGTCTGGATAAAAACAGAAAAGGAGCGTCAGCTATCGCATGTTATTGAGTTGCAATTTAATTTTGTACTTGCTGTTTTTCGCGAAGTTAATACTGTAACATCGGTTGAAATAACAATACTTAGTGGAATGTT
Source organism: Plectus sambesii (assembly GCA_002796945.1). Taxonomy (NCBI): domain Eukaryota; kingdom Metazoa; phylum Nematoda; class Chromadorea; order Plectida; family Plectidae; genus Plectus; species Plectus sambesii. The sequence continues at coordinate 13,802 of NIUQ01002959.1, forward strand.
TGAAATCAATGTATACCTGCAAGTAGCGGTTGACAAAATCGTGTGAGAAGGCTGGCACAAATGAGATAACGAGCCAGTAGAAGAAGTTGATAATGGTCAGCACAGCAACGACCAGGAACCACCACCAGAGGAACAAGTAGATCTTCTCATTGAACATGTTGATCATGAGCACGCACTGGATCGACCATGTATGCACATTTCCTAATTCTCTCACTGTCACATCGCACATGGTCACCTACAAAGCATGAATCATTCAATCATATGTTGCGCTTCAGCTTCAATGATAGCCCTATTAGTATGAACCCCACGTGGAGATACATTTCATTACCTACTCGCCCGCCCCAAAGTCGGTTTTTTATGCCGTGGGTTCCTCAAAGTAAGTAGCCGTTTGATTGTGATGTGATCCGTAATGGAAACTAATTAACGATGGCAGCTTGGCGGGACATAGGTCTCATTCAAATGAAGCTTATTTAATAGGAAAGATTATAGAAAACCTGTATATTCAGCAGAGTCACTTTAAGATCCGCTTTTTCTAAGCATGGAGAAATTTGTTTAGAGCCTTGGCACAGTTGGCAAAAAGTGTTCGGATTTCGTTGAAATTTGGTAAGCCGGGGTACTTTAGGGTAGAACTTCCGAAAATGATGTCGGATTTTTTTACAAAAGTTTTCGCTTTGAGATCAGGCGGGAAATTTAAATTTGTATGCTGAATACGCAGAACTTGTCGAAATCAGTATTTTTATATATCGATCGATTGGAAATGATGAGACAAATCTGAATACGTGCTCAGATTAAAAATTGATGCAGAACCTGAAAAGTTACGCAAGCGAGAAAAGTCGAGTTTTCAAACTTTTTAGTTTTTTGAATTTTTCGGTCAAAACTTGTTCACAATTCTCAAAATTGCTGTACCCTAGGATTGTAGCCCTAATGCAGGGCTATCTAACGGCATTATGAAAATGGACAAACTCGCGCATACAGAGAACGCAAATTGAGCCCGAAGGTGATGGGTGCCAANCTCAAAATTGCTGTACCCTGGGATTGTAGCACTAATGCAGGGCTAGCCAACGGCATCATGAAAACGGGCAAACTCGCGCATACAGAGAACGCAAATTGAGCCCGAACGTGATGGGTGCCAAATTTATCAAAAAAATGGGTATGAGGTAATGTGGCAGAACGTGACTAAAATCAATGTTTCTATATATCGATCGATTGGAAATGATCAATAAAATCTAGATAAGTTTTCAATTTAAAAATCGGTGCAGAATCTGAAAAGTTATGCAGAAAACAAAATATCGCGTTTTTCTGCGTTTTTCAGCTTTTTTAACTTTTTAGTTTTTTGAATTTTTCAGTCAAAACTTGTTCACAATTCTCAAAATTGATGTACCCTGGGATTGTAGCCCTAATGCAGGGCTATCCAACGGCATCATGAAAATGGGCAAACTCACGCATACAGAGAACGCAAATTGAGCCCGAAGGTGGTGCACCCCATGTTTACCGTGNCAGAGAACGCAAATTGAGCCCGAACGTGGTGCACCCCATGTTTACCGTGTTCGGCATAGCGTGTAACAGCATAGCGCGTATGAAAAATAACTCTGGTAGTTTACAATCGAATTCAAAGCGGATTTCGGCATCTTGTAGAGCCATCATTAACTTAGATTTCCTTTTTTTAATCATAAGAATCCGATCACAATTACTCATTTTACGAACTATCTACGGAAAGTCACAATTTTCACAATTTCGTGCGTTTCTCGAGCATAAAGCATTTTTAACGGTACGCCAACCAAATTGTGCGAGAAACGCACGAAATTGTGAAAATTGTGACTTTCCGTAGATAGTTCGTAAAATGAGTAATTGTGATCGGATTCTCATGATTAAAAAAAGGAAATCTAATTTAATGATGGCTCTACAAGATGCCGAAATCTGCATTGAATTTGGTTGCAGACTACCAGAGTTATTTGCCATACGCGCTATGCTGTTACACGCTATGCCGAACACGGTAAACATGGGGTGCACCACTTTCGGGCTCAATTTGCGTTCTCTGTATGCGTGAGTTTGCCCATTTTCATGATGCCGTTGGATAGCCCTGCATTAGGGATACAATCCCAGGGTACATCAATTTGTCGTTTTGTGAACAAGTTTTGACCGAAAAATTCAAAAAACTAAAAGCTGAACAAAGCTGAAAAACACAAAAATGCGATATTTTGTTTTCTGTATAACTTTTCAGCTTATACACCAATTTTAAATCTGCGCGCATGTTGAGATTTTTCTCATCATTCTCCATCAAATGGTATATAAAAATATTTATTTTGGTCACGTTCTGCCACACTTCCTCATAACCATTTTTTGGTAAATTTGGCATGCATCATGTTCACGCTCAATTTGCGACCCGTGGACGCATAGAGTTTGCCAGTTTTTATGATGGCGCTGGATAGCCCAGAGCTAGGGCTGTATTCCTAGGGTAACTTTTACCCAAGTAATCTGAACAAGTTTTGACCGAAAAATTCAAAAAACCAAAAAGTTCTAAAATTCGACTTTTCTCTCTAGCGTAACTTTGCAGGTTCTGCACCAATTTTTAATCTAAGCACATATTCTCATTTGCCTCATCATTTCCAATCGATTGATCTATAAAAACATTGACTTTGACAAGTTCTGTTTTATCAGTACACAAATTTAAATTTCCCGCCTTATCTCGAAGCGAAAACTTTTGTGAAAAAATTCGACATCATTTTCGTAAGTTCTACCCTAAAGCACCCTAGCATACCAAATTTCAGCGAAATCCGAACACTTTTTGTCCATTGTGCCAAACGTTTCTCGATTCTTAGAAAAAGCGGATCTTAAGACACTTTTTTTAAGCATCGAGCTTTTTGTTCCGAGTCTTAGCACAATGGGCAAAAAAGCTATCAGATTTTGATGACATTTGTTAACCAGAGGTAATTTAGGTCGGGATTTCCGAAAAACGCATCAGAATTTTTCGAAAATATTTTCGCATCGAGATATGGCGGGAAATTTAAACTTTATCAGATAACTATAGTATCAAAGTCTATTTTCTTGTTTCTATATACCATTCGAAAGGAAATGATGAGAGGAATCTGAAACTGACCGGAATTTCAAAATTGGGTCAAAATCAAGAAAGTTATGCAGGAAAGAACAGGTCGCATTTTTTTGCTTATCAGTTTTTCGCATTTTTCGGCAAAAACTTGGTCGGATGCTCTAAGCGAAAGTTACTATAGGATTACTCCCCTAACTCTGGGTTATCCAACGGTGTCGTAAAAAGTAACAAAGTCATGCATGTACAATGTTCAATTTCAGCTCAAAGTTGACCATTGCCAGAAGTTCGGTAGGTCGTTTGTGCTGAAGGAGTCTCATATTAAGTCTAGAGTCAGCGTATGCTTGATTCCAGTTCTTAGCTTTTCTTGTTCGAAATACTTCAAATTTGCTCGCGTACAGTTACTCTAATTTCATGGCATGTGTTACAAGCTGTCAAATGCTATGTTTGCATAGAGAGAGTGATCCAACTAGCCTCCGTTCAGTCCACCACATGCAGCTGGGCAGTTGAAAAGTAAAAATGTATTTGATAAATATAGAATTATAGAATAGCCTTATTCTTGAAATGAGCGCACGATTCTGTCACTGTTTTATTGTAAAAGAATACAGATTTTCAGTTGCATTGTGACTGATACCTAAAAACTACGTAACCGTACAAACGATTTACCATACTCTAGGAACGAGTCAACTTTGAACTGAAATTGAACATCGTATATGCACGAGTATGATAATTTTTATGGCACCATTAGATAGCCCAGCATTAGGAGAAGAATACTACGGTAACTTTTGCTTAGGGCATTCGATCAAATTGTTGCCGAAAAATTCCAAAAATCCAAAAATTAAAAAACTCAATAAAATGCGAAAATGCCGCAGTTTTCATTCTTGCGAAACTTTCGAAGTTTTGCGCCAATTTCTGAAATTCGGTTAGTTTTCGTTTAAATTTCCCGCCATATTCGACACGAAAATATTTTGGAAAAATTCTGTTTTTCGGAAATCCTGACCTGAATTACCCCAGAATATAAAGTTTCATCGAAATCTGAGACCTTTTTGCCCATAGTACTAAGGGAAGCTCAATGCTTAAAAAAATTCTCTCTTAAAGTTCACTACTTTCTTCCAATTCAAGATGAGTTGTCCACCGACGCACCTAATTTTGCCAGTTCTTTACATTTCATGAATAGTATACTATACGTTATTCTTACTCATTGATTACGATTCAGTCGCTATGATGATATAAACATCGTTCTATATTTAGAGACCATATGGATTGCCTTGAGATCCAATTTTTCTAAGCATCGAGAAACTTGTTCAGAGCCTTGGCACAATTGGCAAAATGTTTTCGGATTTCGATGAAATTTTGCATGCCACGATGGTTTAGGGTGAAACTTCCGAAAATAGTGTCGGATTTTTTTACAGAAGTTTTCGCTTCGAGATCTGGCGGGAAATTTAAATTTATTTGCTGATAACGTAGAATTAGTCGAAATCAATATTTTTATATATCAATCGATTGGAAATGATGAGACGAATCTGAATACGTTTTCAAATTAAAAATCGGTGCAGAACCTGAAAAGTTATTCAATGGAGAAAATTCTAAATTTAGAACTTTTTGGTTTTTCGAATTTTTCGGTCAAAACTTGTTCAGAATTCCTAAGTTAAAGTTACCCAAGGATTGTAGCCCTAACTCAGGGCTATCCAACGGTGGTATGAAAAGTATCAAACTCGTGCGGGTACGGGCCGCAAATTGATCCCGAAGTGACCCAATTTTTGAGGCTTCGACATTTTCGGTCAAAATCGATTCAGTTTGGTTCAGTACTGCTGCTCTGTTTTTAAAACATATGCTATCGGCATATCTAGCAATTAATTCCCTAATGCTGACCTATCTAACGGTAGCATAAAGATTATCAAACGCGTGTATGTACGGGATCCAGCTTTGGCGCAAAGTGACCCATCTTTGAAGGGTTTGCGAAGTAGGGCAAAGCGTACACGTAAATAACAGTCAGAATGCTTTAATAACTTTAAAAGCGACATTTTTTTATCTAACGATGGGTAACTTCAAACGTTACCTATCGATGGCAATCCAACGGCGTTGGATAACCCATCATTAGGTGATTTATCAATAGAGGGCCGATAGCATATGTTTTAAAAACAGAGCAGCAGTACTGAACCAAATTGAATCGATTTTAACCGAAAATGTCGAAGCCTCAAAAATTGGGTCACTTCGGGATCAATTTGCGACCCGTACCCGCATGAGTTTGATACTTTTTATGGTACCGTTGGATAGCCCAGAGTTAGGGCTACAATCCTCGTGTAACTTTAACTTAGGAATTCTGAACAAGTTTTGACCGAAAAAATCGAAAAACCAAGTAGCTAAAAAAGCTGAAAAACGCAGAAAAATGCAATATTTTGTATTTTACATAACTTTTCTGTTTCTGCATCAATCTCAATTTCGCGCACACTTTCAGATCGCCCTCATCATTACCCGTCGAATGGTATATAAAAACATTAATTTTGTTACGTTCTGCCACAATTCCTGGTACCCCTTTTTTTGGTAAATTTCGTACATACGATGTACAGGCTCAATTTGCGCCCCGTACCCGCACGAGTTTGATACTTTTCATACCACCGTTGGATAGCCCTGCGTTAGGGCTACAATCCTTGGGTAACTTTAACTTAGGAATTCTGAACAAGTTTTGACCGAAATATTCGAAAAACCAAAAAGTTCTAAATTTAGAATTTTCTCCATTGAATAACTTTTCAGGTTCTGCACCGATTTTTAATTTGAAAACGTATTCAGATTCGTCTCATCATTTCCAATCGATTGATATATAAAAATATTGATTTCGACAAATTCTACGTT
>NIUQ01002960.1:0-19619 GCA_002796945.1 Plectus sambesii
TCTAATAAAGACACCGGCCGAATTTCACTTTACGGCGGCGATACAGTCAACAGCTTGAAAGCTGCCCCCTATGGCGTGAAGTGATCTCCGATACAACAATTCAGTATTGCGTCATGCGCTGCATCAGATAGTGCATCGGTAGAGGGGGTCAATGTTATCAGGCGCTGACAAAGAGAAGCAAGGTAGCTAAATGACTGATGGGAGTGAAGGCAGCGCGCTGTGTGCTCAAATGCTTAGCACTATGATTACAATCGTTCACCCGTCCGATTACCCAAGTTCACGCAGGTTTGAACTTTGTCGATCGACCGCACACAGGCCCTACCATCCTACACACGAAAAATAGGGCAACACGCAATTCTGCTGTAAGTGGTGAAAAAATCAATAACTTAAGGGGTTGAATATAAGATTGTCATTATAGTGGTGTGGACATCAGATCTTCTTACTCACAACCAAAACGATCGTTCCAAGCCCCCCGATCATGTAAAGCATTATTCGATCTTTCCTCATCTCTTCATATCTCTAGTAAAACGACAGCCTTAATTATCTACGGGTCTGCTCGCAAACTATAATACAAAATTCGATATTTTTCCATCATTCAGCTGGAGGATTAAAAATTATAGCCAACTAAACAAAGCCCCCCAAGTCGCCACTTTCCATAGCGAGACACCATTTTTTGCCAACAATCACAACTATTTCTTGATATATACGACCAATAAATAGTAAAATGATGAGCTCTAAACGTTTGCAGCGATTTGCCTCAATCTTTACTCTTCTGTTTACTGCATAAAAAGTTACGAGTATTAAAATAATATGATAGATCTTTCGGAAGACCGTGCAAACTGCTCAAATTTACCCTCGGCAATCCTTGACAATATTGAAAATAATATCAGAGACGCCTGTTGACACGGAAGTTGCGACTAAAATTGCGTCAGCGCGGCTGAACGAGTCGGATTTTGAGCGCAGCCGCACAGGGTGGAGAGCAAAAATTAATCAATATTTGCGATGGCACGGCTTAACAGCGAGAGAGAGAGTTACTGCACAAACGAATGCGGTCAGTATTTTAAAGATATAGCCAATAGCGCGATCCGGGCTTGGGCTAATAACAGAGACCTTTGCAGATTCGACAATTCAAACTATTTATATTCCAACTACAACAGCGCCTTTCCCCAGAAATCTACCGTTTTCACTTGAAATTTTCCACTTCAAAAGGGACCTTTTCCATATTGATTCAACTTGAAAAATGGAAATGATATACATCCATCATACCAGTGCGTTAAATTTACAGATAAGGCAGGAAGCGGGCAAAGACGCACCTATTCTGTCTACTTTTCTACATTGAAGAGTGCGGCAATATCATGGTGCAAAGGGCGAATGCAAAAAACATCTGCATATTCGCACCAGATGTGCATAATCTCATGTCGCAAATTTAGGTCACAAATGCGCACTTAAAGATGTGTCTCAAAGATGAGCAAGCAACATGAGCTTGTCTTAAAGAAACAATCTTCTCAACATTGTACTTTACCGATGGGGACCTACTAGCGATATCATACTGGTGAATCTCATTCTTTAGAGTAAAGGAAGCCAACAGAGTTGTTACAAAAATATCAAATGATATCATGTATATCCTCATTTGCAAAGTTTATTCAACCCCGGATATTAACAGATCACCTAGGCTGTCCAATTTCCCGTTCATACTTTCAAACTCTAGACATAACTATACAAACATAGGAAATAAGAAGAAACAGAATAGACATATGGAGCAACGAACGCTCTGAAATAGAGGAAAAGAAAATGGACTTACAAGTAGGCGCAAATCCTCGCAGTCGAACGAGCGTGGCGGCCAAGCGCAACTGCGCAATGCGATCGATGTGGGTAATGGTCGGCTCGTTGACGAGCGGCACGACGTCTTTCAGCTCGGTGAAGATGTTCGTCTCTTTGCCACGACGGTCTCTCGCCGCGTGGCGCGAACTCTCCCGGCGACGATCCATGTTCCTGCAAATGTTTTCATAAATTCATTTATCTCATTTGATCCATTTCCGCTTTAAGGACATTGCTACACAGATATGATAAGGAAATTATTCTTTTTAATATAAAAACGTTAAGATTTAAGAAAAAAATATATTACGTTAGTTTGTTTATGAGTTATCACCCCCAAGCAAACTGACGCCCCGTCATTTTTGTATACAATTTCAAAAATGACAACACGGCGCCGCATGACTTTATCTCAAGTCACGAATGAACGCTTGAGACAAAAGTACCTTTTTTTGCTCCTTGCAAAATTCAGTGAAAGAAACCATTGCGCTTACATTGCGCGGATTATTTAATGAGAAAAATGTGTTCAGAATTATTCGATCGTTTTTAAACCAGCCTGTATAGACTGCGTGGGATGCGATTCGCGCGAGCAACAGCAAAACATAGGCGAGCGCCGTAATTGCCATGAAATACGCACACAACGCAATCCCCTCAATGACACGATCATTAATAGGAAAAATAAACTGTGCTCTGGATACTTCCTGCTTTCCAGGATAACAATTAATCAGTCAACACAATATATGGGGTCCTGAATAACACGCCAAATTTTGAGAATCGTTCCTAAACGGACGATTTGCTTCACACGCTTACTCCGTAAAAAACTTTTGTCCCTTATATACTTCTCTGTTTACAGGATCATTCATCATAGTTCATTCTTTCTTAATTTAATTTCGTCATCTCTCCATTTAATAAGAATGCTAGTTTGACAAACCTAACGCAAGAGTGGCAAATAATGATTAAGATTCTGTATTAAATGCTCTCATTACTTACAAAACTGCTCATATTGATCACATTTTTCAAAAAAACAGAAATAAGCTAGGGTGCTTGGACCACTCTCGGCCTTGAGTTCCAAACATTTTGCTACTGAAGGGGAGGGGAGTGAGATGGCTTGCAGGTATGCAAATGGCCGTCTTATAGAAGACGCAAGCTTAATCATGCATATCGGATAACTAGGAAAGTGAAGTATGCGCAAAAGCTCATAAACTAGGCAGTGAAATGAAGATCAAATTATCGATGCCCTTGCAGAGCCACTGGTTACATGATAACTGTTGCAACGTACGCTCGCAAAATAAAGAGCGCAGACAAGCTAACGGAGCGAGCGGTATGTTCATAAATGCAGTGCATGTTCATGGATAGCTTTGCTTGTATAAATTTTCTGTATTGATAGATTTATATCAGTTCTTAAATCATGGCATATCCCAAAAATTGTTCGGTATTACTACGAGCGATAGACCACTTGATAAACTATGTCCTGAGAGCATATCGAGTAAGTTTTTCGAACTCGATAAATCAAAGGTTATGACTGCTTTTGTGAGATACCCTTTTTGATAGTTTTAGACCTAGCAATGTGCCATAATTCCATAAACTCTAACTAACTGATAAACTCTTCTGAATGTAAATCAGACAGTGTTCTCAAAACTTTCCTTTAAAATTAGCTCATAGACTGAGCCGTATTCACCAACGTCTAGATAATTATTCTTTTTTAATTCCAAGATTACGGTCAGCTACCTTTATAGTAACTCGCTGGCTATATTTAAAATAAAAAGTATCTTGAATTTCTACATGTTGGTGAATATGGCCTGTGTAGGTTTAACAAGTTTCGAGTTGTTTGAACTTAAGTAATTCTTCAAGAATACGTTGCTATCACACAAGGCTCGTTCATAAAGAAACGCGATATTATGCGCAAAAACACACCGTTTTCGAGTCGGTCCCGTTTCAGGCATGATGATTGTTCATTCAATAATATTGACGGTCAAAAGTGGTAGCAACGGTCCAGAAGAAATTTGTCCGATAGTGAATACAGTCCAGAATAACGTCAAAGTGTTCAGCTAGCGATTCGGAGAAAACCACTGGGCCTCGCAGGCCCAAAAGAGTTAAACATAAGGCAAAGCGTGTGCCGATCAAATTGTCAAACAGCCGCAGAGCAGAATACACCAGCGGCAATCGAAACACTCTTTTGCGTGCAGCGCGGACCGAAACTAGAGACGCACAGGCTAAAATACTTGAGATAACAACAGGGAACGAATGTTGTGCCACTGACGTCACTCTTTACTGAATGGATAGACTGCAGTGTTAAAGAAAACCATTACAAACAGAATGCGTCCTCGCAGATGACAGAAGTAAAAGTTACGGTATGTTATGTCAGGGTGACGTCATTGATGTTTTCTGGAAGGACTACTCACGCGCAGTCGTAGAATACATACTATAATGTTATATTTAGATGTAATTTGAAGATATTTTTTGATTTATAGAGAACCTTTGTTCGTGCGCTTTAGGCTAAGATTTGAGTATATGGGAACGAAGTATCTCAAAAGATGCTGGTAGGCAATAACTACCATAGAACACTGCTCCATTTTTGTTCAAGTACACAGTGATGACTCACTGGGATCCAATGCGTCAGACGTGGTCAGCTGACCAAGGCTCGGCTGCTTGGGGATATAAAGGGAGGAAGTAAGAGAGCCAAATATACATACGCTACTCGCCGCCGTTACGTGTGGCGGTCGCGTCATTTTACTAGAATGCTCTTTCCGCGTTATGAAAAGTATATTTTCGAGTCAGTTTCATCCTTGACACTATGTTCATGGAACTACTTGACCACCATGTATTCTTATACCACTTAGCGATTTATAAATCAACGTTTATTCAGCGAGAATCATCTTATATCTGAATTTAAGTAGGGTAGCATACTACATAAGCTGTAGGTAGCGCAAAATTTATAATTTCTTTCTCTCATTTCCTTCTATTTTTCAAAACCTTTTCAGCAGAAATGCGCCAGTTAGTAACATCTGTTCGTAGAGCGATATCGCGTGAAACTTGTACATGTGAAAGTTGAATTTTCTTTCTGTTTCAGAAAAGTACTAGAGAAATCGAAAATTCAAACCAACAATGTGTCTAGCAGAGAAAGAAAGAGCCAACTGCCTCTACAACGATCGCTTTTGCGAGTTGTCGAAAGCCCGCTTGGAGATCTATGCCTTTTATTTTCCAATTTTCAAGTCACGCGACATTGACCCACTCAGCATCAAGACTATCTACTACGAACCACACCACTTGGATCTGGCTACATCAAAGAGCTGGGGAATGACCTTCACGCCAGTTTGGTGGGCATGCGACTTGAAACGGTAAATACCTTTACTGATTTTCTATAGACTGTATAAATTGTGGCGGTTCCTTTTTATTTCAATAGTAGAGCCTCCTTAAATAAAAATGTATGGTTTTTGACTAAACGTGCAACTCATGGGCGATCGTCACCACCGCAGCTGTTATTCTGAAAAAGCACTCCGCTCATCTAACTGCGAAGTTTTTGGAAAATAAGCTAATAAACTTACCTTACTTCTGAGTACTTCTTGTCTAGATTCCCTACATAAAAACCATGTCAGATAACTATTGTACAGCTCCTATTAATTAACATACTTGTTACCTGAGTTTAGCGTATTTAAATACATTTAAAAACAACGTTATAGGTCGGAGTACAGCTGACCATTATGTAATACTTATCTTGCTTAGTTTGCATTTATAGTATTTTGGTAATGTTCAATGAGATTTGTTCTTCAAGCACTATCAATTCGTCCCTTAGTCGAGTGCTGATGGGACAAAACAGTTTTGTGAGCTTCAAAGCCGCTTATTTCAGATCATTTGGTTCCGGCACGAATGTGGTTATTGACTGCGGCGAGGCGACCTACAAAGGCTTCAGCGTCGAAGATATCGACAAGTTCCTCGAAGCGATCAAGCCGCTTCTCAACTCCGATGTCCGCATAGAGGCGAAATTCCCATTTTGGAAAAAGAGCGGTGACTCCCAAGCAAAGGACAAATGATTCTAACATGGGATGAATGGAGATGATGAGTAACTTCTTCAACCTCTTGCATACTTTGGAAAATTCTCATAGTGAAAATGTTAGTGGTGAATTAAAAGATCCCAGAAATCGCCGTTTTGGGGCTGTAATCCAACCCAGCTACACAATATGTAGCATTCCTACTGTTTGTATGACAGTCTCCACTCATAGTTCTGAAATTTCTAAAGAATGTTTGATGTCTGGCAAGTGTACTCGACTCAATTATCCGTCATTTCTCGATCTGGTGGTGTCTGCCTAAATGCTACTGGTGAATTTCTCTTTTAAACCGCAATGCTCGGTATATCTATGTGATTCCTACTTCTGTGCTTACTGTATGTTTGATGCCTGCATGTATAATGTTAATAAACCTTTAAAGAAGTATTTGTTGTGCAATCCAAAGAATGTAAGTGAGTGTTGGACAGTTATACGCGAATTGTAAATTAATTTTATGATACTGGTTAGCATAGGCTTGAACGCAAGAGGGTAAAGTACAAAATCTACTGTGGTCATGTTTCTTTAAATTCATAAAATGTGTTGGCATTTGCTTTGCAAAAGAATGTGGCTCAAGTGATACTCTTCACAAAGCGAATCGCAAAACTTACAGCGTATAGTCATTATTTCATACATTTGAATTCTCATAATCTCGTGTCAAAATACCTTGACAGTTCCCTGTTCCAATCAAAGCAACCCCCGAAATCGCAACCGGCAGTCTAAAAAATAAGTGAACCGGTCTTAAAGAACCTCTCCTGTCGGCTGCATTGGAATTATGGCCAAGGGCCGAGCCCAGACGAGGATCTCTGATCAAGCGTCGCTGTTTTGCTGTCCTCTCGACGTCTCTTCGGTATGGCATACTACCAACACTGATTCATGATGTATTTACTCGAGTGCATATGCACTATGACGATACCTTACATCTTAAGTGGGCATGAAATTTTGGCACATGACGCTGTTTACAAACAGCCCAGAGATAAGTGTAAAGGAACTGTTTGTAATTTGAGGCGAAAATTCCTGTTGTTGACTTGTGAATTTTTTAACATTAATACTGCAACATATTTAGGGAGCGATTGATTTTATTATAGGACCTGTGCGAAGTTGGCGCTAGATCATGATATCGACGTATGACGACCGTGATTGGAAGGTACGATTATTGATTATTTGGTCGCGTGACTAAACAATCAATAATCGTGCCCCTTAAGGCACGATTGCGGGTACCGTATCTCGGTCTTGCGCCAGCCGTCGACAGATCCTGAAATAAAAGAGCCTTTACTACAGGAATAAGAGATACATAATGAAGGATGAAAATAAAAAGTTCACGTCTATTTATGTCATGCTATCGAACACACACATTGATCGAGACAAACATTACAACTTTGACCCTGGGCAAACAACAAAAATTCTAGAGCAAGTATCGGAAAGGGCTACTGCGTCGATGCAAAGGCTAGGCAAAACATAGTGCAATAGAATGACGCAAAATATGTACACATATGTGGTGTATATCGTACACAATACAAATTGAAGAGCATTTCCTTGAAAGGCGTGGACACCTTCTCGCAACGATACACATGATAATGAAGATAAAGCCAGAATTTCATAACAGGGATGTTTAAAATGTTCGACTTCAGATGGGCGAGCATGTGCTTTGATTCGGCGGTTCAATGCGGTATCCAAATTAATCGCTAAGAGATATCCTTGACTCTAGACCTACATTTATACTAAACCTAAACAAAATAAAAAATATAGTTCATAACTGCATTTATGAAGCTACACGAAGCATTAATCGCGTGCTTCTGAACGAGACTATAGAAATAAACTGATCAAATAAAAAACTCTTGAAATAGAGAGTGCGCCTGAACATGTGATTGTGATTGATTGTATAGGGAGCACACATACCTCCACAGCTTGCAAAAAAATTATTGCAAGCGCAAATCGATTCCTCAAAGTTTTGTGCACGCAGCAGAGGTATTTACAAATTCACAGTGCTCAACATGTCGAGCAGCTGAAGTCATGAATAAACCAAACCATATAAATCCTGAACTTAAAGCTCATTGTAAAAGGGAAGAGGGCAGACGTGACCACTTTGAGCCAAAAAAATTGCTGGGAGTATAGTTTTGAACATCTCAGGGTCAACGCTAGGGGAGCACAAGAACAACAGCCTCCCTTTAAAAGTTCCGGCTTCAAACTTTGAGCCTACACTAGGCACAAGTTGCATATCTAGTCTGCTCTTTTGCGCAAACCTCGATTAATAATGAGCATGCAGTGTTTTAAATCACATCGACAAGCGCTTCGAAGCTCTGTCGTCTCTCGTTTCGCTGCCTTCGAGATTGTCGTCCAAACTGGCCGCTGACGTCTGCGTGCCTCTGATTTTGTACAGAGAAGTAGCGTTATCGTTGTGCCGTCGAGCGGTTGACACCAACTGGACGCGACGCTGATCGGTGCCGGTAGGGTAGTCGGGTTCAGGAACGATTGGGTAGTCGTGGTGATTTCTGTATGATTCTTCATACTGCAAACCGTGTTCTGGCAAAGGCTCGCGGCGACCCCGACGCTCCTCGCTAGTGTTCCAAACTCTTCTTTGCTCGAATCCATTGATGATGTCCGTGTCGTCAAACTCTCGCTGGCGCATGTGAACGATATCAGCCTTTTGGCGATGTTTCTTCATGCCTTGTGTCTGAAAGTATTAAAAATGCGCAATCAAATAAGTGATAGTTGAATGCAATAAGAGAATGTTTCAGAATGACTCAACTGACTAAAGCTGTACCGACACTGAAAACTATCCAAACAGTAGAGACAGTCATAGCTTTTAATGAAAACAATTTATTACGGCAACAAAAATGCCGCACGTGTCGAAATAGTTTACTTAAGGGCTAGGGAGAAGCTAGGGGGAGGCTAGTGGAATTCCGCTATTTGTAGAGGATTGTCATCAATTTCCACGTTGCTCAGCCGATTCCCTTCAGCCTTCCAGCTGCCACCATCGTTCAACTTTCCCAGCTAGTCAGTTTTTGCGTTGCGCCTGTCTTGCTCTCTGATTTACTCAAATTGTCCCTGCAGTGAGTGTGCTTGGCAAAGCTTTTTTTCCGAAAGGGAGCAGATAAAATTCTGAACAGTTTGGACAGCATGTCATCTCGGCCAATGTCAGCAGAAATTATGTTGATTAGCTATGAAAAGAATGCTTCAGACTTACCGTACTCGATGCAGGTTTATCAGTTTCGTTATAAATGGGCGTTCGAGTGACTTCGACAATTCGTGCAGTGGGATAGTTGTCGTATCCATCATTGACGTTCCCATGTCGCTCATAGCGTCGAACATCGGCCGTCAGGAACTCTTCTTTCCTCTTTCGAGCTGCTCGTTGCTTCATACACTTGGCGCATAAGCAGCAAGGGCAGCAGCAGCACGAGATGCAGCATATTAGAAGTGCAATGATAAGAACAATTGCAATTACGACGAGAACGCTGAAAAGTTGAGTTGCATAGAGTAAAAGGGAAATTTGAGAGACTTATGTGTTATATCTATTTCAATTTTGGTACTTTCCAATTATAGTAGGACATTTTCAAGTCAAAGCAATATGAAAAGTGTTCTCGTTAATGTGAAAATGGTGTATACGGCGCACTATCGCACTTTGGCACCAAGCGCGCCGTACGTCAGGCATAAGTCTATCAGAATCGCTGGACTGCACGCTTCTTATGGTACAGTGTGAAAGTCATACTTAAAAATCGCAAGAACTGATACTGGTTTGAAGAAGAGGTCGTTTTTCTATGCTTCAGGCGCGATTTTGGACAACGACAAAACAAAACAAAGAGAGGAGCGGTATGAAACATCTGCAAGAGAAAGGGACAGACAATTAAATATGAAGTATCAAAACTTCTGTTCCCATTCTCTTACACGGGTGCAGCGCTGTCACAAAATAATGCTATTAAAAGTGATAGACAGTGATCTAAAAGCCAATATTTTTAATGCAGCAACCATTTCAAAGCGAATGTAAACCATTTTTTGATATCGTCGCACTGTAACAGACAAAGATTTTTTAATAGTTTATCATTAGAGAGTAGAAAGATTAATAAGGTAACTATGATACAACTTCAGACAGTGTAAATCAGTACACGCGGCAACAATTGAGAGGATCGAATCGGCTGAGTAAGCGAAGTTATTTTAACTGGTCGCTGTATTGTGATATAAGAGATTGCTCGTTTTGATCGGTTTTGCATTCAGAATAACTGTGGAACACCGCTAGTCCCTGCTTTGTATGTATTTGAGCAATGGAAAAGGCGAAAGAAAGACTTACAGCAGCCCAACGGACGGACATGTGTACATTGCATGATTAGAACCATTGCAGCGGTCGACAGAGAAACAAGGTAGAGAACAATCAGCCTTGCACCATCCCTTTGAATCGTAACAGGTAAAAAATGTTCTACTATCAACACTGACATCAGCTGCTGTTGTAGTAGTTGAAATCAGCAATAAAACTGAAATTTACCGATTAAATTAATTTTACCGATTCTGTTTTTAGTTTTATTCAAATTTTCTTTAGTAAGAGTTTGCAGAAAAATAGAGATTCCAAAGAATTAGATTATTCAGGATAAATTGATGTATATTTTTAGTTCAACAAGACCAACAGGACTCTGCCTACTGGGTTGAGTCAGCTGTCATTATTATTCCAAATCATAGATCGCACCAGAATGAATCACGCTGCTCACTATAGGATGCAAAATATGCAGAAATCACTGAATCAAACACAGAGCACTTCCCTTCTCTACTCCACAGAAATGATCAGGCTGTGCGCAGCCACTATATTCTACTTATTCAGCTCATATCTTTTTGTGTCATCATAGCGGTTCATCAAAACTTGGTGCGCTCTTAGTTTTAATCGATTTGATCTTTGCGGCTCCCTACGCTCAACTACACGTTGGCCATAGTCCCAAGATACTGATAAGAACTAACCCATAGCAACTGGGCATTATGTTGCAACCTTATTAAACTTATTAAACGAAAATCAAGGGTGACAGCGAGCATTTGGACTGTAGCAGCCTGCCAACAAACAATATATCACAGCTCGATACTACATGTGCGCTCTATGCGAACGCTGTGCGTACATTGGATATTTCTGGTCTTGTCCACTCATATGTCATATAAGTCTGCGCAAATAATGAAATCTATCAATTTGACTACTTATTAAAATAGTGCGGATACATCGCTGGATTTACTCGACTGAACTATCTGCGAATCACTGAGCCAGAGGCGAGATATGGTTGCGAAAATTTTAATACAATATCACTATTATTAAATGCTATTAAATTTTAGGCTTTTGCAAATTTCTCAGTTGCATTTTCAAATATCTATTTGGAAAATCTTTAAGGCGATAAAAGAAACGATGAGGAGGATGACCGTAGTGCGATGCTGATACATAATGCCTGAAATTCTCAGCAGCAATTGCAAGCGTCACTTGATCATAATCGGTTCAAATTTGCAAGGAAGCTTATTCAACTGCAAAAACAACTTACCTAAGTATCTGAACGGCGGTAAGAGCATGTCTGATCGTGGTCAAGAATAAGAAAAGTATTGCTAAGCAAAAGTACTAACAACTCAGTGACAGCGTAGTACAACTTTCATTTAGTGAGTCAGCTGGCATCAGTGCTCGCGACTCGAATGAATTTCAAACGACGAGGACGATGTTGATGATCAATTGTGTGGGATAGGCTGAGTTGGACCGTTTGCACAGCGCGCAATCACACGAAGGAGGGCCAAGCCAAGGGCCCGCTGCTGTTTACCTCGCAACGCTTTGAAACGCGCGCACAACACAACCAGTTCTGACACTGAATAGCCCTCTTTATTTGGTCACGTCCGCTAGGCCCAGTCGGGCGCTGGGGTTCCAAGGCGTAGCACAACAATGCCTTGATCAACTCGTTTCGCGGTGTTGGATGGCAAAATTTACAGTCAGATTGGCGGTGTTGTAGAGCAATTGCCTGCATTGCGCACTAGTATTATTTAGCTACAGCTCAAAAGAACTCCGCAAGAACCTGTTTAGGCTATCAAAATGTTATCCTTTGTCAATGACTTTACTATCCGCATTACTGTGCAGTGACTGGACAAAATTCAGGCTCCCGCCAAAAAGTAACATTAATCATAGTTTCATATTGCTGCTATTCTCTCGCCAAATAGCCTCTTCCTACTCTTCCTTACTTAATTTTTAAATCTTTAATTTTGCACCGTCTTTCATCATAATTCATATTTGGCACTCGAGTGCAGAGAAAATGAGACCAAATGAAAAAAGTGATGTATCATAGTGCATGTGGCAACGCTGAGAGTCCCAAATATTGTGGCTGGGCCTCATCTAAACGTCCATCTCTGTTCTCAATATGTCTGTTCCGATTTCATTTCTGCCCAACAAACCTCGATAAACACTAATATTGTCCAAGCACTAACTCTGTCCTTTTCTGCATTATCAATGTTCGTTGACTTTGTTGTAGCTTCATTCCTGTTTGTTGATTCATGCCGCTGCCACGCATGCATTGATTCGCTGGACAATCAAAGCAAAATGCGAGTTATTGTGCCCACAGACAACAACAGCGTGAACAGATTTAGCGGGAAAGACCTGTTTTCCTGCGATTCGCTTCTATTTCATCCCTATTGCTGCGTGATGTCGAGTACAAACTCGTTCCGATTAAGATAACTTTTGAAATATTGCAAAAACGTTCTTAGGAAAGGCCGAGCACAGCAGCATATTCCGTAATTTCATTAAACGTTGCCAACTTTTTTTGACTGCTGAACAAAAATGTCCCATTTGTCAGTCTCGCTTCTTCTCAAGCTTTGACCATTTTTAGCCTTTGAGATCTCAATTTGAGTCCTTTTTGGCCAGTAAGCCTCAAAAAGGTTTAGTAAATAGACAGGATATTTGACACTTTCATCTCTACAATGTTTACAATAAACACAGACACCACCAGTGCATCGTTTATAAGCGTAGAAATTAAAATTACGTCCCATTCGAAGACTTTGTTTCGAGTCCGGCAGATGAGAACGAAATATCTGCCCATAGAGACTTCTGCCGATCTTCGAGGAGAACGTTGACACCCTAGTTCCTTTGAAATTCTGCTCGATAGTTTTCATTCGATCCTAATTTTGAGAGGTTGCTTTGCTTATTGTTTCGAAATTTTAGACTCAGATATGTCTGCACACCACAAAAGATACGAAATCGATAACTTGAGCATCCTCTATTCACTATGTATTCGAACTAAATCATCTGCGGGTGTATCTTTTCCTTTATGAACAGAAAGTGTCATTTTGTTCGTAAAAAGAAAGGTTCACGAGAAAATTAGCAAGACAAACACATTTACATAATACCCTTGCTTTTAGGCGCATTGAACGTCCATCAAACACGCACACTTTATTGGTGCCTGGTTTGAGCACAATACTTCAAGTTGAGCACTATCAGACATTTTGAAATATGACCAAATGTATGTTCCAACCTTAAAACTCAAATGCCATACGAATGCTATAAGTAGATGCAGTGATAACAGTCACTTGTAACGAAGAGCAAAAGTCTTTTTCGCAAAGTTCGTTTCTTCGCTCATTCCATTCGGCTTGGAAAAGTTCATCTGCCATTCGCTTGATGAGCTGCTGTCAATCGATACTCGTGGTGCAGGCGTAACGTTCACTTGCGTCGATGGAAAATCGTCGAAAGCATTCAAACTGATGTGATGGTTGATATCGGTATTATGAAATTGAACTGGTTGAATGGTGTTTTTGCCAAAAGTTGGTTCTGAAACGGAAACTTTAATAGCGCTAGTAATTTTCGACTTTAGCAAGCTACTTGTAAAATAGGAGTATGAATAGCTCATAAATAATTTTAAAACCTTAAACGCTTACAAGCATCAATATATGCAGAGAGGTATGGGTGCCATTGCTTTCTGCTCTATGTCAGAAAGTTTGCGATGCACACATTAAAATTTTTCTCTTAAAAAGAACCGAAACGAGTTTTGCATAAATTTTATCGCTCATGATTTAAGCTATGGAATAACGTGAAGCTTTTAGGGCGGTAAAAATTAGAGAAAATCGCAGTGAACACTGCGAAAATGCCTTGAAACCTGATTCACGGTCGGTGCTTGAACATACTGACAATATTTTGCAAAAAATCCACAATGGAAACATAAAAGTATCATTCAAAGACAATATTACCATTATAACTGGTAATTTAAGAGCGAACTGCACAAATGTTTATTCCTGCACCTCACCACTTTGATGAATTTCACCACTGTTCTTTGTTCCCTTTTTAGCTGCGTAGCATTTACAGCAACAAATAGTAGTGCAACAGATGACCAGACCGAGGACGATAATGCATACCAGGATAAACAGGAATCTGAAAACGCTCCGATTGGCTCTTCCTGCTACAGCCACGATTCCTTCAAGTGCAATTATAGTAGATACAAAGATTTATCAAATCGAAAGATGGACATAATTTGCCTACCGTCGTGCAGCAAAGAATATATCGCGTAAACTTTATTGTCATAGAGTTTTAATAAATGCAAATCATCTTTGTATTAGAATATAAACTTCGCCTTTTGTAAAGGAATAACTTATTCTTTTATGTAAAAACAGTCACACTTAATTAACATTTTCTGCAATTTTGATTCTGTTTTTTCCTATTCCGGGTTTCTTAGCGGTTAGCTGAGCGCTGTCAAATGATACTCATATCAGACTGCCGCATTGCTCAACCTTATTTTCGGCACTTCGGTATTGTAACTAACAAAAAGTTAATGAACGTTTCGTACATCGCTAAGGAATCTCATATTAGATAACTGCTGATAAAAAGCATGGAATGATTATGGTGAACTGAAACGCTTACAAGAATAGTGTAGACGGACACGCGAACATGAACGGGAATCCATTGCAATGGTTGATGTAGTAACACGGCAGGGAGCATTCTGCTTCACACCATCCTCTGGAGTTGTAGCAGGTGGCATATAGACCGTTACTCACGGCCATAATGGAAGGTAAGAACGTACTTAATGATGCTGAAAGTAATTCAGAGAATGCACAACAAGCCTCTTACTGCAGTAAAAGCTTCGCTGGTCGTTTGGAACTCAAAGCTTTGAAATCATCCTAAATATTGAGCAAAACACAACGCCGTGGTTAAAAGCCAAATACGAAATGCAAATCATAGGAATCGTCCAATTGTCATTATTCACTTACCNGCATTAGGACAGATATGTGTGACCAGATACATAAACTGGTCTCATGCGCTGTTCTCTATCCCCTAATACTAAGCCATGGAGAATTAAATATGTGGCAGTGTAGTTAAACTGCAAATGTTACATGGGCCGCAAAGTGGGTGCATATATGAAAAGCAATGCGATGAAAAAAACTGAATAGTTACGAAAGATGCTGCAGCATGCGAATTTCGTAAACCTTGATTAACATTTGTTTTATGTGTAGTGGAGAAAACTTAAATCCCTTTAGCACTTATCAAAATTAATGCAAACAATGGATTTCATTTTGTTCTCAAACATTTAACAAAAAAGATACTTTTTTTTCTTCAGCGTTTGTACCGCTTTCGCAGTGTCCGCTAAGCGGTTGTCCCGCATGGTGCCGGGTTCCGCTCCTCTGGCCCGTTGTCGCGATGCGACTTTGGGCCATGGTTGACGCGACTGGTGAGAATCGGCCGGCCTGTCGCGAGGGCCTGTCGCCGGTAAATTCGCAGCTTAGCTGCTACCAATTCCCTGACCCACAGAGGGATGAGCACCTTGGTTGGGTGAGGGTCGCTCTCAGCGGGAATTGAACCCGCGTCCTTGAGACTGTTGGGCGAGGGTTAAGACCACTACACCAATCGACCCTTTTATTTAACAAAAAAGATACAATCCACATTATTCTGAATTTCGATTGAGTTTCCTTTCTACCCTTTTACGATTGAGAATTCGTATAAAGTAGTCAGCACCTATTTCCAACCTTTACGCTTACCCTAGTAACCTCTCGCGAGTCCTGTGGATTGCACATCAACGTCTGACTTGAAAAATATTAAGTCACGCAGATGAATTGGATGGTGTGCAAAGGTTCAGAACGAGAGAAGACAAGCAGAGAGCAAGAGGGCATATTCAAACCGCGCATATTAACATATCTAGGCACGATTTGCGCAATTTTCAAGTGAGTATCATTAGCTTCGATCGTCGCAAGTGTCACTTTCAGAATTCTGCCTAAATGCGTGGTGCAGAATATGAGAATTTGTTGAGCAAAGATCATGAAAATCGATGAGATGTTCGCTCTTTCATCAATTAAAAATCAACTCTCCTGCAACCACACCGGAAGTCGTGGTTTCTGGGCAGACGCCATGCATTTATTCGTTCCGCGCTCCGAGGATGAGTAATTCTTGTCGGTCGGACGCATCGTCATCGTTCAAAAGTTGTCAGTCTCGGTCTGTGTGCTGCCGCCATAACGGAAGAAGCCGAATGAGCCAGAGTGGGTGCGGCGTTAATTTTTGAGTGGGGCGCTTCTTGTGATGCTTTGAAGATTGGTAGGTTAAAGTCAGTTTTCCAAGATTTTTTGCCATATCAGCGGATAAATTATTGTCAAATTTTCTGTATAATATTCATACTGATGAAAATACACGCCCAATCGCTTCTTTTCATCGTTTTCAAGTTTATAATATAGTTAAAGGTTATTACACAGTATCTTAGTCGCGTGCAGTTATCGGCTTTCGTTTCAAATTTGCTTTATCACAAGCTAAAAACTGCAATTCAAGATGGAACTGAGACTAGGGGATTGACTCGGAAGTGCACTCTAAGTGCAATAGGTAAAGTAGGCCCACGCTGCGTGCGAGAGGACGATGAAAAAAAGTAAAAACGCGGTTACTTTAGGCTATTACTTGAGAGAAAACCATAAAGTCAATATCTTAAGAACAGTCGCAGTATCATTGTAGCTGAGACTGTCATACTGCTATAATAAGTGCAGTAGCCGGCTACTTTAATTCGTCGTTAAGAAAGTGTCTATAGTTTCAAAAACATGTGCATTATTTCATGTCAAGCAAAACATTGTATGATAACACCATAAGATATCTACATTTTATAACAGACGGCTTCATTAAGTTTTTATGCTCGCTGTTTTTAGCAATGTTTACAAAGAGGCAAGTTCATGCAAAATATTTTTAATGACACATGTTTTTGAAAGTTTAAGCGCGGCCAGTGCCTTATTTTCATCCCGTCTAGGAGTTTTTTGGATCTCTTCTTGTTTAATGTTTCGAAAGAAAGTAACAGGTAGAGCAAATGCATTACATTTATTTGATCGACTATTATGAGGAGAATCTGCGCTGGCTCTTCTCTTGTTCTTGTTGAGCAATAGCGTAGTACAATTTATGGTACAGTGTCAATGCTGAATATTAGAGTCGTTCAGAGATGTTCTGATGTATACGTTCAATATTATACCAATCTTAAAGGACCATTTTGCCACATAACCCCTCTCACCTGTAAGGATGCATCAGAGTTTAGTGGTAGACGGTCGACAGTCGAATTTCATGCAGAACTATCCTGTTATTTCATTGGCGATTTTGCATCAGTTCTTGCCAATTTTACGAGAAATTCAGACCGTCGACCATTAACTCTGCTCAGCCAGTAAGTGTCAATCAACATTGGTTCGGTCGTGTCGCGTTTCTGGGCTAATATTGTTTGAGCGTACGCATATATTCAGCATATCAGGAAGTAATTCACATACTGCCCAATAAGGCTATGGAAGCTGTCAATTTCGATGGGAGGCATTCAATCAAATAACGCGTGTACCCTCGGTACCTTATTTACATTCACTTCTGCTCTTGCAATACTTTATCTGAGGTCAAATTCCAGATTTTTATAGCAGCTATAGCGCTAATTAATTTGAACTTAATAAAGTACGCCCTTCCATTTTGTAATTTCATGGCATATTTGTTTGACATTCAATACCTTGGCATGTAGTAATATTAATTAGCCAGAAACTGGGAGATGATAAGTAATGTTGAATATGTATTTGCTCCAAAAGAAAAGACTCTGCTGGTCGGGTTCCTTGACGAAATAGTGGAACTGCATTTGGGAACAAGGCTAATATCGCAGACTGCCAGTTCTTTATAAAATCTATGAAAAATTAAAGCAATAGCAGCGTTTGGAAGACAAAAAGCCGATAACATATTCAGATTTCATTGATCGTACCATTTCTTTCGAGTGGTTAAACTTACAAGTGTTCAGCAGTTTTATGAAAGTGCCTCCTTACCGTATCAAACCGAATGAAGCTCCACGGTCCCCCTTAAAGGTTGATTTATAAAAACTGGAAAAGGGTTTATCTGATAGAATAACGGCATCTGCCCATATTTTGGTTTTTAGCCGCTGTTCACTAGCGCTCCCCTCAGAAAAGGTTGAGCCCCTCACTCCTTTGATTAGGAGCTCACTTAAGCTGCTTGTTAGCTGTTACTGGCAGTCAACCATCAAGAGCTATAAAAGAGAATAAGAGGTCTGTTGCCGTTTAGCCAATCAAATAGCTAAAATGATGTGAACCCATCTGCGCAGTCGCGTGCTTGCTCACACAAGCGTCTATTCACGAACGTCTCTTAGGTCGGATCGATTACGCCAAGCGTGCGGCCGTTTTCGGAATCACTCAAGCCTTGGCGTGTCTCCATCTTATTCGCTTTTTTGTAAAGCGAGCGGAAAATATTCAACTCACCCACTTTTAAATACCAGCTGTTGCCATTTTTCTGCTGTTATTTTGTTTTTTTGCTGGATAAATACGCATAGGTGGGCTTTGGAAGTAAGGGAAGAGAAAACTGTAGAAGTACTAGAAACATTTTTCGAAAAGGAAATAAATGATTGAAGCCTTCATAACATGACAGGCAACATTTTCAAGCGCTTCTTACCGCATGCTACAGCAGAAGTTGGCAAGCAAGCGCAACATTTGCTTTTATATTGAATTGGCTTTCAAAAATGTTAGAGTTATGCGGCTTTTCTCAATTTTTCAATGATTTCAGCACGTTCTTGCATCTGTTCCGATACTCTCTTTTGCTGGCAAAACCTGGATGCGATTCGATTACCTGAGAGGATATTCCCCATCCCTCCATATTCTTTTAGAGCAGCAACTCTTTAAAAATATAATTGGAGGAGACAATTCACGCTCAGTTCTCGTGAGAGTTTCTGTAGTTTCCGCGTGTCAGAGTACTCGTTTATATCAGCTTACATTCATAATTACTGCGCTGATAACATTGCCACAGCTAATTTCAACCCTTGCGTGTCCTGCAGAGCATAGTGATTGGCGATTACTTCCAATTTTTATCAATTTCATATTCATGACGCAGTTGCACTACCTCCTATTACGATGAGGTGAATTTTTCATTCAGTTGACGAGCAATCAGCGAATCTGCGAACATCTCTGTAAATCTCATTGCGGTTTTTCTGGCGAAATTCTTTAATTTCAACTGCTCTAATTATAAGTGCCGTTGAGTTGATGCATCATTGCGCCAGCCGTATTGTAGGCGTGACGAATTTTCGCGTACGTGTTACAAGTAATCAATTTTCAGTTAAAATTGCGTTTAAAAGACTATTTCTCATGTCAATTGAACCTGTGGTATTCATAGCGGAACTTTTCGATTGAGCAGAAAATTCCGAATGCAGACAAATTGATGGACCCCTGCGCACTCAATGTATGGTAGTTTTCTATTTCCGTCATGCCCTCATTCGTGACACTACCGCTCACGAGTAGGGCAGTAATCGCTCTCATACGATTATTCCAGCTTAAAAGAAAAGAAACCCCAGCCGCGTCGCCAGGCGG